>JAAGNO010003983.1:11865-25016 GCA_033439905.1 Ceryle rudis | reverse complement strand
GAAAGAAAGAAAGAAAGAAAGAAAGAAAGAAAGAAAGAAAGAAAGAAAGAAAGAAAGAAAGAAAGAAAGAAAAGAGACATAAGTACAAAAATGTAATTTAAAAGTGTGATCTGATCTCCAAAACAATTCTTTATCCATAAAGTTCCCACCCGAGGAATCAGTTATATGTGTGTTTCAAGGAACTATATTGTTTAAAGAAACTGTAAATGTCACACAGTTAAAAGAGAGAGATGCAGCTAGATTTAGTTAAACAATTGACTAATAACTCAGTCAACAATATTATTATCCTAGGTAGTAGTTATCAGCTTAGACAGCTGTTACAGTCTTTCACTGTAATACTTAAAAGGCAAACCACTAAATTCAATACCATATTGTTTGTGTAGTAGTGTTTGTTTAAAGGTAAATCACTCATAAAAGTGTAATTTCCTGCTGATACATAATGGCGGATAGCGGCAGGAAGCCGGCCCGAGCAGACTGAGACCCTGAGATATGCAGCACTAAATTGCCAGCAGTACTTTACTCCAGTTCTAAAATGATTGTGTTTTTACACCCAGTCACACCTAAATTACCACCAGCATATTCAACTTTCTTGCAGACGTCTCTTTTCTCTTTGTGTAACAGCATAAGATAAGAAAAAGTGCTACAATCAACACAATGAAAGTGTGTTTCTCCAAATAAAGATTCCCTTCCTGACAGGGAGACCCTGCTGGGCAGAATTCCCTCCCATTCTGCTTTTCTTATTGATTTGTTAGAGTCATACTTATATTTTGGGTTTCCTTCTGCTTGCTTTCAGCTTACACACTGCCCCACAGGATCTCATTATTTTTGGAACTGCTACTTGAAGCTCCCAAAGTCACAGTGTTTCATTCACTGGTTCCCAAGTGTCAGCAGCATAGACAGAGAGCAACTGCTATGGACTTTGGAAGAGCTGCTCTAGATTCATGTCAGAGTAATCAAACCCAAAATTAACTTGTAAGCATGTACAAACTCTTCACCCAATGGCCCCTCAACCCATATAGGAGCTGGCAGTATGAAAGCAATGGGGATGCGCCCAGGGATTACACCTGAGACACTGACACTGAGGTGAGGAATCACCTTCTGTCCCCATCTTGGTCCTTCGAGCTGAATGCTTTTTGCCCAACTTGATCTGCGTAAATTCATGGTTCCTGAGTTGAAGGCAGCTCTATATGTTATATATTTTAAATTATAATCAGTGTAAAGAAAGGCAGAAGGCAATTCAGGCTGTGCACTCTGTATACCTTTTATGGACAGAATGAATCATCATACATCTCTCAGACGGTCCCTAGTGCCCAGGGTGGGTGGATATGTATTTTGCTTTCCTGCATTTCTCTGAAGAGATATCTTGGGATGCTGTCAATGTGCCTCAATGGCCTAGTGCCAGAGCACTCCCCATGTGCCATAAGAATGCACTGGATAAAATCTTACAGCCTATCACTCAAGCCCACGCAGAGCGGGGAGGAAAGGACCCACATGGCAGCTCTTGCCCTTTCTCAGCCAGCTAAGAGAGGAAGAACAACTTGTATCCTCTGCTTTCTCTTACCCAGCTGTACGTGAAAAGCTGGACCCAGCTAAACCTGGACCTAAGCCACAGCATTCAGAGGAAGTTTTGACAGAGGATGTTGAGCCTCATTTGGTAGGAAGGGCAATTGCTGTGGAATTTGTACTGGGACTTTCTTGTTCTTTTGGAGAGGAGGGACTTCTGATAGGTGTATATGTAGATATTTTTTACAGAGTTCCTTTTAACAGTCAACAGAAAGGAAACAGGAGTCCTGCAAAGATCATAGAAAAGTGAACTACTCTGCTAAATTTAAAATCATAAAACATTAATAGAAGGCTAAATTGGAAATCAGCTCCATCTTCCTCCATCTGCCAAGCTCTGCTTTCTCAGCAGCAAAGCACGTAGCTCAGGGAAATTCTCCCATCTCTCTCCATTAGGGTTTGATGTTATCAGCCTTTTCCTGTCACATTCAAAAAATTACCTTTAATTAGCACAGTTTACAGCTATACTACTCAGCCTTGGAAACTTGTTTTGGGATATGAGGATATGTCTTCTCAAGTGTCTTATGAATCATCAGCAGCAATAAATACATCAAAGTCCTGCATCTCAGGAGGGCTGTCTGGCGTAACAGAGGTCAATATTTTGTCCTGGAGATGGAGCTCCACTGAAATTCCTATTCCTCGTGCACAGTCCCACATCCAGTCCAGTTCAGCCATCACTGACCCCAGGCTATCACCACTGTGAGGAGCAAGAGCAAAAAGGTACTTTGCCTTCCTCTGTCAGCAAGTGTATCCCAAATTACCACCTAGATAGAAGAACTGCATGCCTAGAAATCTTGGCCTTTTTTTCCAAGCTCTTTTTTTTGGTTGGGTTTTGTTTTTCTATTGTAACACAAATGCATTTAAAACCACAAATTTCCAGTGCAGTATGAGCCACTCACATTCCCTGAAGTTTATGTTGTTAGAAATGAAGGGACATTAATTTCCTGATAAACTGGATGAAATCCTTTTGCAGGTTATATAGTTCACAACTAAATATAGCATTTGTCAATGCTTTTCTTGCTCAGAGGAAGACAAGATTGTCTATTGGTTTCCTCTTCATTAAACAGTTGCTAAAATAAAATGTCTTTGTTTAATTGAATGGCTCTGCAGACTTAGTCAGGTGCAACTCTTATTTCTTCAAACAAAAGGATAACAAAGGAAACACACAACTGCCCTGTAACCTTGTCACTTGCTTTGAGAAGAGGAAGAGTTACACACCAGTCGTATGTTTCCCTCAGTGCTTCAAGGACAGAAGAAACAGCTGTCAGTTTGGGTGCAGGAGGATGGAGGATGGCACACTATATAAAAGCAGAATAGGATTTGGAGTTAAACTGCAATCAGCAGGGGAATGGTTTGGAAAACGCTATGAGGAACACAGTTTTGTCATGGCAACTCTCTGCTGGACCATCAGGTTTCCATCTACCTACCATCAGGTGGTAGGTGGTTCCTCAACCAAAAAGTTCTCTTGAAGCCAAATGAGATTTTACAATGACCTTGGTGTGAGTGAAGATGCCATAAATTGGCATCACTGGTGCAAAACGGATGTCTTTGGTATGAGGATTGAGTTACTTGCCTGAGTCAAGGATTGGGTAAATATCTGTCCCTTTTTTAATAAATATTATTTCATATTATTGTTTGTACTGCAACCCTGACTAAGAACAAGACCTCTTCATACTTACAGAGGCAGATCCTGCCCCTCCAGACTTGCATTTGAAATCAGTGAGAGAGATGTAGCATGGCAAATCCGAGAGAAATGGAAAGGAAAGAATTAGGTTGTCAGAAATCACACAAGAGGTTAGTGGCAGTGCCTGAATGCTGATTTTAGGATGCTAATGAGAAAAGGTAGGAACATGGGGAAATAATTAAAGAAATCTCCCAGGAGTTCATCATGTAGTTGATGATAAAATTCAGGGTTTCTGAATAACACTCTGTGCTATTCATAGCAGAATTCAGAATAACACACTGTCAATAAGATACATAGAGCCATGTTTTTGCAGCCTGTACTCCAAAAAAGCATAGTAAACTTGGGCTTTTCTTAGTTCATCAGGTCTGAATTTCTTCTCCCTTCAGTCAAGCAGGAGTGTCTTTGTGTCTTTATACCAGCCTGGAATTCAGCAGAGAGAGAAAAACAGCAAGTCGCCTCCCTGCCTTGCAGTCACAGTGAGACTCTGCCAGCATTGCTGTTTTAACATACATTTGCTGGCCTGTAAACCACTTCCACCTGAACCTGTTCTCTCTTCCCTCTCTCCCTGTCTTAAATGGCACAGCACAGGTAAAGCCCCACACTGGTCTCTGGCTGTGGCAGCCCATGCATTCGCAGCTCCCAGGCCTGAATGCCTTCTCTAGCAGGAGAAGAATAAAGCCAGACAATGACTGCAATTCACAGAGTTGTAATTGTACAGGTTTTAAGGCCAGGGAGGCTGTCATGATCTTGTGATCTGAGAGTCTGACCTTTAGCATGACCCAGGACGCAGAAATTAATGCAGAAGCTCTGGTACAACACCGTGGTCTCAATTCGTGGTTGGTGGTTTAGAAACTATGGCTCAATCCAGTCTGCTGATGATGGAGAATCACCACATCCCTGGTCAGGTATTGCAGTGGTTTGCTACACTCTATGAGTCACCTCAACACAGATCTTCTTAAGCCTGACAGACCTCCTGTCTGCTCGAAAACCTGGAAATCAAGACATTTTGCAGATTCTGCTTCAGTACAGTACAAATAAAAATCTTATGTTGGGTCTATTTCTTAGCCTAAATCATCCAACAGAAATCATAGTAGCACTCAGAAATTATGGATATTCTCTATAAAGTGTCACTGAAAGAGGAAAAACCTACCTTCTACTTACATCACAAATTTACAAGCTGGTTTATTGTCCAACCCTGACATTGTTATTTAAGCCAGTCTTGGCCTCAGAGAGAGAAGGTCTGACTATGCCAAGAGGCTCCTAAGGACATTGAAGCTGAATTTCTCTTCCTATTTGAAAACATCTCTCACTGAAACACTCTTTGAGGGAAATCACAAATGCAGGAAACAGCAGCTACAGTGCCGCATGTTTGTCTGTATAGAAGGAATGTGATGGTATCATTTTGGAATGTGCTTTCTTTCTCAGGTTTTTGTTTTGGTGGTAGGAAATGTCACTTTCTTAAAAAGTGAAGCACATTCTTGGCCGTTCTCTCCCTCCCCCTCCCCCCCTTCCAAATTTTGCCTACAAATCAATATTCCCATCTCCTGCCATGTGTTTTTCCCAACCTGTCAGATACCATTCTCATGTTACTAGTACAACCATCTGATGTCAGGCATCCCAACAGGCAATTATAAATAGTCATTTACTATTAGCTAGAGAGCTTATTTCTATAGGTATGTTTCAAGATGTTCTTTACTATCTTATCTTGAAAGTGTTATTTATTTCCATTTGAAGAGGATAGACCATTTTACCATTTATAACATGTCCATTTCCATCGTGCTGTGGTAAAACACAAGTGAAACCTTAGCCCTCTAAAATAAACCATAAAAACCTTACGTTATCCATTTTCAGAGGAACCCAAAGGCGTGTGATGTCCTGTTCTCCACGAATCTGACTGGCCACCTCTCTTTTACAGCTCTGTCTGAGAGTGCCCATTTCCCAGCAGACATATCCTTATAGCCAGCTAATGTTTGTCAGTGCAGGTGAAGCTGGCCAAGACACGGAAATCTCCTTTGCCTTGCTTTTCTGTGGAACTGTCACTTCTTTCCCCATTTAAATTTAATCCATGTATTATGCACTTCTACTACATGACATATTACATCTTGCTTTTATGCTTCTCCTTCCAATTATTAAGACTAAATTAAGGTCAAATGATATCCTAAACCAGTCCCTCAAGACCCCTAAGAACTAATGCCCCAAAGTGACAGAGATGTTGAAGAATGCACCTGCACTTCCAAGAGGCAAACTCTGTCTCATCATAACATGTTGTAGTCTCTGGGAGCACATTTCATCTCATGGAGGAATGAAAATTTGAAACTTCCCAGGAAATAAACCTTCATACAGAAGAAACTGAATGTTTAACACTATTGCTCTCATCTGAAGTGGCTTCCTGCTGTGGATCTCAGTGTGCTTTCCAGATGATCAGGATAAAAATGATCCTTCCAGGAAAGAATGTGAGGGAAACTCTGCATGGTTGGAAGGTTCCCTTGTCCACATGGGGAAGATGAGCGTGGCTTTCCCAAAAGACAACACTAGGGCCTCAGGAGCTTGGCCTGAAGCAGTCCGGGACCTCTTCAAATGGCAAGGGGATCCCTGTTGTTTGGAAGGAAGGACAAAATGAGCTTTTGTCCACCCTAGCAGCCAGACTCAGAGCATTTAAATTTTGATATTGAGAAGGGCAGTGTGTATCAAAACAACGAGTTACAAAAATCCTACTGATCCCTAAGAACAATATGTTTTCTGAAGTATGTACTTCAGCAATGAACATCTGGTACAGAACACAGCAGAAGAACAGCAGGGCATTGCCAACAGGGCAGTCAATTCAAATGCAAAAATTTAGAACCTGAGTAAATAAAAGCTGCCTCCAGAAAGCTGAGTCTTAAAGTGTTCTCGTCCTAGTAATCTCATGTCTCAGAGATGATACAGTATGTTTCCTAGGTCTTAATTCTCTGAGAACATTAACATCAGTCAAACTGCAAGTTCTGATCAGGATCATCATGTCTATGGTAATGACTGCAGCGTTAGTGAAATGCAATTCACTGTCCTTGATCTAATGTTCTGTCTGATCTCCAGGGTAATTTCCAATGAACTACTGTGATTTTTAATTGTAACAATCTTTCCTTTTATTGAAGAATGTTTGACACAAGGCTAAAGATCTGTAACTGGACAGAGAATCAAAAATATTTAATATAATCAAGGACACTGCAAGATCAAATATTGACTTTATAGTAGCAAAGCCACTGCTATGAAAGAATTAAGAGGCTTGGCTGGGCAGATGCAATCCTGCAAGCATCAGCTAATACATATTCTTAAATCTTCTATACTGGCTACAAAAATGATTATGCAAAACCAGAGGCTTCCTACTGACTGAAATCAGGATTGTGTGTGGGTGTAAGGGTGTGCCTTCACTGGAGCAGTTTACATGGCCGGGGCCAGAAACCCAACTCAACAAGTCTCTGTATTCTTTAACAATTAGATAAACCAGTAATAAGTTCATAATTGCAATTCCACAAGGTAATTTTGTGTTCCTGGGAGATGACAATATGCATACAATTAAAAGAGAAAAAGCTTTTCATCCCTGCAAACTGTATCACCAAATACTCTGGTCTTTTCTATTTGCAGCACACAAGCAGAAGGGAAGGCAGGGGTCACCTGGAGGTGTGCAGCATGGAGGTACCAAGAGGGGAAGAGGGAATCCTCAAGGCTGTAAATTCAATGAGTTCAGTTCAACAGAAAATAAGGAAATACAGCTCTCTGATATGCTACCTCTTTGCAATTTTCAGCTTTTTGGTTGCATGCAAGAGGAAGTGTCTTGGGATAAGTTTCTTAGGTCTAGTATAACAAATACCCATTCCTCTGACCATCTTTGAAATAACAAAGCAGCTCAATGTCTGAATTATTATATTTAAGCTGTCTTTCAACTTTCCTTTTTCCCCCGACAGCTTTAAATCTCTCTGTGGGTGGAGGTGTAATGTCAGCACATGCAATTCTATACTTTAATCATTTTTTAACTACAAGATCAAAGCATGTAGGTTTTTATTTCTCCAGTGTCCGATACTTCATAATTTAACTATTGAATGCCAAGCAACAGCTCTTCTCAATACACTGCATTAAAATAAATCTTTCCAGATACACTCCTGTTCCACCAGGAAATGTATTAAAGAAGAAAAGAATATTGTATCAATCATATGAAAATTAGTATTAGTACAAATAAAATATAACAAACATGTTTCTACATTTACTCCAGAGAAATTAGTACCTGGCCTGTAGCCAGACTGCCTGGGTGAGTAGTCCCCTGGGGACAGTAGTCCCTCTGTCCACAGCAGCACAGTGCCACCATCACCCCAGAAGGATGAAGACATTTCTTACCCCCCTGGTGTCAGTCCCTCCCTAATTGTGCCTGAATCCTGTCTATGTTGCTGGTGTCTCCCACCACCCTGTCTACGGGAATTCCTCCCATCCATTTCCTTGTGTCTCACTCACATGCCAGGGTACCATGGGAATAAAGTTTTCTAGAATGACTGCATGCTTGTTCATTCTTTTGTTGTCACCACTGTCTATGAGTTTGGAAGAATAACTGCAAGAGAAGACAAAAAATTTATCATTCCCTTTTGCTTCTGGAGAAAAGATTTCACTTACAATTATACAAGACTTGGTAACGTGTTCACTGCTGCCCACAGGGAAGTCACAAAGTCTCATTTAGCAGTCCAGAGGGATCCCACTGTGTCTTACTGTAACTACAGCATAAGCTCTGAGCTAACTTTCCTGCACGTGCATCACTTTGGGCACCCGGGCAGTCCCACTGTCCCTTGCCATTCAGCTGCTCCACACACACATGGATTTTCTGGGCGGCATCTCCAAGCGAGCAGAGCGCACACAACACTTGCACTTTGTTCTGCAGTTGAAATCCTCCCAAATACTTCTCTGTCACAAGCTGTTCCAATTAAGAAGGCATGTAATAATATCCCTAATTACGTTTTACTTTGATGAGAGATCTAGGCATTTTTTAAAAATGCATGTTGTATAAGGTTAGGAGAATCTTTATTTCAATTCTTTGCATATTTTGGCATGAGCTGTGGCTCCGCCCTTCATCGGGCTCCAGGCCCTGCAGGGACACGTGCATCTCTCCTGCTATGGCAACCCAGGCTCTGGATGCCAGATGCTAGCAGAGCAAAGTGGGGTTATATCTTGCTGACTCACCCCAATGCTAAATCTGTGAGCTCTGACAGCTCCAATGCGAGAAGAAAAAAGACCCTGAGCAGTCCAAGGGCTCAGATGGAGGGTCCTGCTGTAAAAATGCTCCCTCAGAGCTGTCAAGTTCAAGTGAGCACTTAGAAGGAGATTTATATTTTGTTGATTACAATGGTAATACGCCACAAACACAAATTCAAAGAGTAAGAGTCAACCAAACCCATGTTCTATTTGAGTGAGATAAAATCGCTACCTTTTACACACCTATCTATTGATGTGTTCCTGGATAAAATGCATAATTTTAATTAACTGAAAGTACCTGCCTTTTATATTGAACATGATGCTAAAACAAACAAAAAAAAAAATCATACAGCGAAAATGCCATGTTGGCTGACTGCATCTTTCTTTTGTGCTGAGAAACTAGTATGTGTACTGCTTTCCTCTCAATCAATACACATTAGTGTGTAATTGGTGACTATAAAAATATCCACAACACTTTGCTAATTCTCTTGCCAAACGGGCACAAGCATTTATATGTTAAGCTTCACCAATGCAGGTTCCAAAGATAAATTTCTTCCTGTTAGTGAAGCAGCTACAGGGAATGCAGTCATCCCTAGAATAAGGAAGGAAAAGAAGAAAACCCAAAACCAGATGTGCCAATACAGAATTGAAGTTAAGCAGAAGAAAATTAGATTCTTCATTGTAATTGTTTAATACTCTTCTAGTATGAAATATCTGTCTCTATTACTTTAATTTTTATGTCAAAGCCATTTCCATTGAACACTTATATATATGTAAGTATGGATGGGGATAGACATTTTTATCTATGTGTATCTCAAGAATGCTGGATGTTATTGTTGGATCTCTCAGGATTATTTGGTCAGTACAGGTCCCTTGATCATACTAATGAAGAATGTTAGGTCAGGAATTTATATTTACACTGAAACAAAAATCTGAGTGAATGGGTATTTCATTAGAGCTAACTTTTAATCTCCATCCAGACCCAGGTCTCAAACACCCCTTCCTGGATATCCTCTGTTGCCTCTGCCCAAGGGTTTTGCCATCTCACTCTCTCTTTCGACACCACCCTGTTGTTTGGCTAGTGAGAGACATTGTTTCTGTAACTAGATCAAGGATTTTGCCAAGTCCTGTTGCTTCCACTTCTGTAGCATATTTAGAATTCCTCCAGCCCTCTCTATCTCAAAATTCTTGGCCCTGCACAACTGTTTTATTTTGGTTGCTAGAAGCCCACACTAACCTAACCAGACTTTGGCTGGCGACACAGATCTTTTTAACCATGTCTGTTTTTCCCTGGGCACATCCTTGTTTACCAAGTCTGGTTGTGGTGGAACCAGTACAGTAACACTCAGCATATAAAGACTGAGGAAAATCCAGGCTGAGTCTTTAAAACAAACAAAAGTGCCACAAAACAGAGCTGAGGACATGGCTCAGCCTAAGACTCAGGTTTTCTTTATTGATTTTTTTTAGGTTTTTTGAGGATACCTGCACCTGTCTACTGACTACAGCATCTTTTTAATGTTTCCAAAATGTAAGCATGCGATGCACAATTTTCATTTTTCCTGCCAGTTTGCACACAGGTGAATGCCCACAAGCAACCATCTCTGGGTAATGCAAACATGATGCAGAGACTCCGTGACTCTCCCATGAAAGCTGACTGAATTGGGCTATTACAGCTAATAATGTCTGTTAATATTTTAGTGGATTGATGGTTCAATGTATACTGGTAGATAAATGTAGATGTTGGTATTGGTGATGACAGTGGTAAAATGTAACAGTACAAACGCACCGTTTTCTGCTGCAAATCACTTCTTCCTCTAGTACCTTTCCCAGTGTTTTAAGTAAAATTCAGCTTCAGTTTTAGTAACACACCTTTTAGCAAAGCTCAGATACCATTTACCGCATGACCTTTTTATCGATATTATCCTCCTTCTGTGGTATGTTTGACAGCACTAACTTCAAGAGTTTTCCTATATATAAGATGCAGATTACTTTTGTTCAAGAGTTGCTTCAGTGGTTTACTAAAAGACAAAGTTCATCTTTCTTTTTTTTTTTTTTTTTTTTTTTTTTGTTAGAGCTTTTTATAAAACCCATTTTGACAGAGCTTGGAAAATGTGACTGCACAATGGGAAAGGGCAGGCCCTCCTTTTTTTTTCCTTCTGTCAGAACACAATGGCAGGATAAGGGAGGCACCTCTCATTACAAGGAATACGCTTTAATCAAGTTGCCCAGCACCAAGTATTTGTCTTCCACCACTCTAGATGCCAATGTTTGTTTTCTGTCTGGGAGAAGAAACAGACAACACTTTTCATTTTAATAAAAATATTTCAGAATGAAGCAAACGGATGACCTAATTTGGAGAATTTACTTCTTTACTGGTTTTGCAAGTGACTTAGGAGGTAAAGATGACTGGAGATCTCCCATTACAGCATTGATGGAGGAGATTTAACACTTTCCTGCTCATTTTCCTGGCTGAGAAGCACAAGATTGATTGCAATGGTGTTTGATTAGACTCTCACTGCTTCAACAGCATTGCCATTACTATCACATACAGCTTGGCTTGAGTGGGAACTGCAAAATATGCTGCTATGACTAAAAAGGCTATTGGAAAGCTGGAAATCTAGTTTTATTAAACGCGTGGGTGCTTGTGAAAATTACTTCTGCAAGTCAAACCAGGACTTCGCTTCAGTCTCACAACAGTCCCATTCTCTGGTGTGATAGCATTCAGCATTGCCAGATTTAAGAATATCATTGCAAGTCTTCTGATACGTTTCTTTATCGTACAGTGCTGGTTGCTTAAATATCTAAAGACAAGAAATCACAATCACCTAAATAATTCATTTCAAGCCTCCAAGTTTGTGCAGAAAAACACAAAAGCCTTAAAGACTTATAGTGCAGGGAAAATGAAATGCTCATTGATTTTGAATCCTCACCACATCAAGTCCAATCTCCAGGACTTTGGGGCCTGAGTGCTATGGTTTTTATACTGTTGGCTGACATTAGATACTAACAACACTTGAGGGCTTCAAGCATCTTGTCTTATCTGGATGTAGCATCTGATAACAGCAGAGACTTACTTTTTTATCTGTGACCAGGTAGAAATAACAGCCTGAAGACTCCTGTTCTAGGAGTTCTCCTTATACTCCAGCTCTCCTACTCTTTTCTCCCAGCAGCACTTAACTCCCCAAAATCAAGGGAGGAAAAAGTGAGACAAAAGGTGAAGAGGCAGAAACATGAAACTTAAGTCCTCTTTCCCCTATGTCATCTTGTGTACCAAGTGAGCAGCCCTGTTGTCACTGAGGTGCAGACACAAAAGATGCCAGTGCTGCAGGTTGTCCTCCTGAGCCTCTCTGCTGGGAACACAGGAGGGACACTAGGGAAGAGGAGACAGAAGGTAGTGGAGGCCTGGAAACAATATGTTTTCTACCATGCACTTCTCCACAGACAAACTACTACTTGCTTTGTGTCACACAGTCCTTTAATAGATGAAACTTGTGGAATCTGTCAACTTGTCTATAAACTACCAAAAAAAATCACATTAACTATCAGCCATGATGAGATGGTTTCCCTTGGAACTTGTGTTCCAGTGGTGAATGATCCACACTGTTAGAAACACACATCTTATTTCTCATTTAAACTTGCCCCACTACTGATTCCTACAGCTAATTCTTGCTATTTCATCTCCCTGCAAAATAGGCAAAAGTGAGGTACACAACCATACTGCAATTTAGTTTGTGAGCAGAAACTGGGACCTCCTCTTCTGCCTGCCTGCACTAGAGAATACAGCAGGCGTTACTGTCAGCATGGAGCTGCTTTCAAGACCCAGGATGCATGTGAAATGTAGCTAATGTACAAAAACGGTCTGGTTTAAGGCTTGAAGTACTATCTGGCAAAACATAGACTGGACACTGTACACCTTGAGGGGAGCACTGACTGGTCACAAGCATAGGATTCAATCTTTGTCCCAGAGGCATCCATGACTGGATCAGTCCTCATTTTCATAAAAACCTTGTTTATTCTACTGGTCCACTAATTACTACTATTAAAGCAAATGGTACCATGTATGGTCTTGCATGTGCATTAAGAACATAACAAGCTAGAGCTTCCAGGCACCTAGGTGTATTGCAAGGTGCTGCATGCAAACATCTACACCCATCAGATGGGCATTCCTTTGGTTATCCCTCTGTTTTACCTTCACAGAATCACAGAATCACAGAATTGCTCAAGTTGGAAAAGACCCTCAAGATCATCAAGTCCAACCTCAACCTATCTCTACTACCCTAACTCTAAAAACCCACCATTAACCCATGTCTCCGAGCATCACATCTAAATGATTTTTAAACACATTCAGGGATGGTGACTCAACCACTTCCCTGGGGAGCCTGTTCCAGTGATCAACAACCCTTTCTATAAAGAAGTTTTTACTAATAACCAACCTAAACCTTCCCTGGTGCAATTTGAGGCCATTTCCCCTTGTCCTGTCACCTGTTACCAGGGAGAAGAGACCAACCTCCTTTCAGGTATTTGTAGAGAGCAATAAGGTCTCCCGTCAGCCTCCTCTTCCCAAGACTAAACAGCCCCAGCTCCCTCAGTTGCTCTTCCCAAGACTAAACAGCCCCAGCTCCCTCAGTTGCTCCCCCTATTGTATGTTTTCCAAACCCTTCACCAGCCTTGTTGCCCTCCTTTGGACCTGCTCCAG
>JAAGNO010003983.1:0-11765 GCA_033439905.1 Ceryle rudis | reverse complement strand
AATATGTATATTTCTCATTATAAATAATTGCTTGCTTTGAAGAACGGTGCGCAAGTTCAGAGGAGTGATCCCCCTTGCTCCCGGCGCTGTAATAAACATGCCTACTTTATAACCTATCTCGGGTTGTAGAGTCTGATTCCACATGTCACCATCGAAAGCCTTTGCAATGTTCTGTCCCTGGGGAGTAGCCTCCTTAATACCTTTAATGATCAGGCTACAATAATCCGACATATTTTTCCTGTCAGCCATATTATTATGATCCCAGTTGGGATTTGCCAGGGGCACCTTCTGATCTCTGGGTGGTCCCTGTTAATTTTCTCCTAAACTTTCATGCCTGCTACCCTCATCATTTGCCTTTCTTCTGGGGAAAAAATAATGTTGCTCAGTATGGGCTGCATTTCTTCCCATGTGTAGATACTGGGCCCCAGAAACTGATCAAATTGTTTGGCCAGCCCCAGAGGATCCTCCAATAAGCCCTTGATCTCCCTCTTAAAGTTCCTCACTTCGGTAGAAGTCAAAGGAACATTTACAAACCCAATACCTCCCTGTGCCCCTCCCAGCAGTACTTCTCTAAGTGGAAAAACTCCAACTTCCTGCTCCTCACCCAGTGCTAATGCCCTAACAGTTTGTTTCTGTCTAATTCTGGGGGTCCTGTCGGGCCAGGATATACTCCCTCTTTCATCATGCCCTCTGGTGCCCTCACTTGGAGGGACATTAGGAACTACCGGGTACAGAGGGGGCAAGGACTCAAGGGGGTCCCAGTTACGAGGAGATTCCTCTACCTCCTTTGCTCGGAACACTCCCACTGATGCTGGCCAAATTTCCCCTTTCCAGCAAGCAGTGAATTCACTCTTCTCTGGATTAGGGGATTCTCAGGCATTCACGTAGAGGATTAATGCCTGACAAAGCCAACCCTCAAACGACCCATAACGGGGCCAATACAAATGATCTGGTCTTATCTCTTCCTTGGTCCATTCTAACATACAATATTTTATTATTTTTAATATCCTCAGTTTTCTCAGTGTGTTCCCAATTTGCTAACATCAACCCCAGTGGACTGTCTGGGGGTATCTTGTTTGGTATTCCCTGGCTCCCCTTTGTCCTGGGACTCATTTTACTATTTGCCTGTCCTGTATTTTCCCTGGGGCTGTCTTCCACGTGGCTTTCCACTCACTTCATCTCTTCACCAGCCATGTCCCTTATGGGACATTGGAACTGCGGTTAGACAGACTCCACACCCGCTTCCTGGAATGGGGCTACCCTGCCAGGTCTCACTCAGTCGTGCAGTCAAGCCCCCACTTCCCGCCCAACCAAGTAATACTTACAGTCCTTCTTCTTACTCAGGTCTTTGTGTACGTGAATTACAGGCGACTGCGGGTTTGTCTCCCGGGGAGCTCCATGTAGTTTTTGCTCTAAGAGCCTCTCTCTCCCAGGCGTTCAGCCAACAGCCCCAGTGGCCAGAGGCGTGCCATCAGAAAGTCCTATCTAACGGTTGCCAGAGACCCTAGGGCTGGGCAAGCTAATATCCCAGATGAGCCCCCAAATTTCTTATAAAAGGCCTTGCTCATGAAAGGCAGGTTCAAAAATCTTCATTGTGAGGCAAAGTCAAAGAGCAAAACCCGCAGTGCTGGGCGCGTGACTCTAGTCAGAGGAGTGCCCACCAAGTTCAAACACAATCTACTTATACCGTCAGGGTTGCATCAGCCACATGCATATTCACTACTCCCTCATAATTATTTACAATAGTCCCCGAAATGATCTTAATAACTCCACCCCCATTGCACTCGCATCCCTCGGTCATTGGGGTCCGCTGGTGGTCACGTAGGGATGAAGTCAGAGGTCTTCCTCGTGGCAAACTTTTGTCCTGATGAGGGAAGTTGCTGTGTCTTCCAGGCTCCGGCTTGGCGCAGCTTCAACAGTTATCCAATCAACTTACTATCCACCTATATATGGTCAAACTAACCAGCACAGCACTTAGCAATAAACTTCTCTAGGAGAATGCTGTGGGAGACAGTGTCAAATGCTTTACTGAAGCAACGTCCGCAGCCTTTCCCTCGTCCACAAGGTGGGTCACCTGGTCATAGAATGAGATCAGGTTGGTCAAGCAGGACCTGAACCCATGTTGGCTAGTCCTGATCCCCTGGCTGTCCTGCACTTGCCATGTGAGTGCACTCAGGATGCACCTCTCCATAATTTTTCCAGGTACCAAGGTCAGGCTGATAGGCCTGTAGTTTCCTGAATACTCTTTCTGGCCCTTCTTTTAGATGGGCATCACATTGGCAAGCCTCCAGTCATCTGGGACTTCCCCCCTGTTCCCCCTGCTCCCTCAATACCCTAGGGTGGATCCCATCCATCCCCATGGGCTTGGGAGTGTCCAGGTGCCATAGCAGGTCATTAAGTGCTTCCTCCTGTATTATGGAGGGGTTGTTCTGTTCTCAGTCCTTATCTTCCAGCTCAGGAGGCTGAATACCCTGGGGTTAGCTGGTGTGACTAATAAAGACAGAGGCAAAGGTGGCATTAAGTATCTCAGCCTTTTCCTCATCCTTGGTTGTAATGTTTCCCCCCCACATCCAGTAAAGGATGAAGATCCTCCCTGGCTCTCTTTTCATTGTTAATGTATTTATAAAAACTTTTTTTGTTGTCCTTATGACAGTGGTTAGATTAAGCTCCAGCTGGGCTTTTGCCTTTCTAATTTTTTCTCTGCATGACCTAATGAGATCCCTGTACTCATTCTGAGATGCTCGCTCCTGTTTCCCACTACCACTACTACACCAATAGCTACCCCTACTGACTATCATTCTACTCCCTACCCTATTACTCCAAACCTTATCTGCACAAATTTCCAAAATTGGACCTTACATTATTAAATACCCAAGCCAACAGAGAGTGTTGTTTAATCCATCGTGCAATCTCTTCAATTAAACATACTTACCATTCTTAAGTATGTCATGTGCAAGATGATTTGCGTGATTGTATGGATGAACCCTCGTCTCTCCAAAATGAGCAAGGAGAGATGTGACTGGTATTTTAGGAACAGGATTAGGAATATTAAATAGCATAGACGCTGAAGTTTTAGCAAATAAAGTAAGCTTGGCAACAAGTAATTTAAACAAATTAAAACATCCACTGCAAACTTATCTGAAGAGAGACCCATCGGGAAGCCAGCCGGTGTAACGACACTTTTAAACCAATATGGCTACATATCGTTCTCGTTTATTGCTTCACAAGTACATGCTTATATAGTCTGTCAGGCCGTTTCATGTGCACATCTTAATTGTTTAATTGTTTAGCACCTACGTGCTATGTGTGCCAAGCCTTATGCAGATTGGCTAACTATAGCTGGCTACATACTAGGTGCACACCTCCCTTGCAGTTAACCCATTCTATTCAAGTTCTGTGCTTTCTCTTGCTCAATATCTCATACTATTATTTCTACTCTACAAGCTTTAAGTCAGGGTTGTCCAATCCTTCAAGGGCCATTGCAATTCCTTGATCAACAAGGAATTCCTCTACGTTTATCTATCACCATTGGGAACTAACCAATGGCTCTTATCTGATATATTACCCCAATGGGAGACAATTTATGAAAAAGACCACCAACTAATTCTGAATGCACTAGGTGCAGCCCAAATTAATGTCTCTCTTTCTCTTAGTTGTATTCAGGCTCAACTGTGGGTACAATCTATTGTGGCAGCAATTGTAAGAGAAGGTGAGGAGGGCACCTTACCCACTGAAATTTGAAAGGTAATTTTGGGATAATGCAACTGAATTTGAATGGAAATTCCAATCCCAGTGATGTCTAGTCAATTTTACCTATGACCCTACTGACAGTGAAGCCACAGCTTTTATTCTAACAATATGCAGTACTTTGGTATATACAAAATCATTGTGCTGAGATTAAATTGCGATGGAATGAATGGTATTCTATCCAGCGGCCCAACAAAAGGGAGACAAATGGCAAACGATGTCGACAAGTGTTGTGTGAGAATAACAAAGATTTACTTGTGAAAGCAATGCCATTAATGACCAAGATATTTGTCTTGACACTGAACAAAATGTTTACCATTTTGAGATACATTCTGATGAAACCTCTGAAACTGTACTTGTGTATATAGTAAATGGATGTGTTTTTATGAAAACTTTTTGTGATTTTATGTTTGTAGGTAATATCACAGAATCACAGAATTGCTCAGGTTGGAAAAAACCTTCAAGATCATAGAGACCAACCTCAACCTAACCTTACTACCCTAACTCTAACAACCCACCGCTAAACCATGTCCCCGAGCACCACATCCAAATGATTTTTAAACACATTCAGGGATGGTGACTCAAACACTTCCCTGGGAAGCCTGTTCCAGTGCTTAACAACCCTTCCTGTAAAGAAGTTTTTCCTGATATCCAACCTAAACTTGCCCTAGTGCAACTTGAGGCCATTTCCCCTTGTCCTGTCACCTGTCACCAGTAAGAAGAGACCAACTCTACTCTCGATACAACCTGCTTTCAGGTATTTGTAGAGAGCAATAAGGTCTCCCCTCAGCCTCCTCTTCCCCAGACTAAAAAGCCCTAGCTCCCTCAGTCGCTTCTCATAGGGTATGCTTTCCAAACCTTCCACCAGCCTTGTAACCATCCTTTGGACCTGCTCCAGCACCTCAATGACCTTTTAGTATTAAGGTGCCTAAAACTGAACACAGTTGAGGTGGGGCCTCACCAGTGCTGAGTACAGGAGCAGGATTACTTCCCTAGCCCTTCTGGTCACACAATTTCTGATACAAACCAGGATGCCATTGGCCTTCTTGGCCACCTGGGTACACTGCTGGCTCATATTCAACCAACTGTCAATCAATACACCAAGGTCCTTTTCTGCCAGGCAGCTTTCCAGCCACTCTTCCCCAAGCCTGTAGCATTGCTTGGGGTTGTTGTGACCAAAATGCAGGACCCGACACTTGGCCCTACTGAAACTCCGACTATTAGCCTAAGCCCATTGATCCATTCTGTCCAGGTCCCTCTGCAGAGCCTTACTACCCTCCAGAAGATCAACACGCCCCACCAACTTGGTGTTATCTGCGAACTTATTGAGGGTGCATTCAACCCCTCATCAAGATCATTGATAAAGATGTTAAACAGGAGTGGCCTCAGTACTGAGCCCTGGGGGACACCACTCATGACTGGCTACCAACTGGATTTTACTCCATTGACCACAACTCTTTGGGCCTAGTCATCCAGACAGTGTTTCACCGAGCAGAGTATATATCCGTCCAAGCCACGGGCAATTTGCTGTCTCTTAGAGCAGTTCTCCTCCATGAGGACTGTCCATACTGATATCAGATTCATACGTGTTTTAGCCGTCAGTTGCTACCAGCTCCGCGGTGTTCATTTGGCAGAGCTCTCATTCCCCAGTAGGCTGTTATAGTGACGGGTATTTTCCTGTGCTGGAGGGACCAGGAGTGAAGGTGCTTTACCATGCTTTTGGCCAGCACCATCTCTGTGGCCCACGGAATACCCAGTTCTCTGAAACCACATCACTTGTTCACTGCTGACATTGGGAATTCCAAGGTTCAAGAAGTAATTTAATATGTACTTTTCTTTCCAAACACTGTAAAACACCTTGGGACTTTTTTTTTTTTTTTTTTTGCCATTTCAGAGATGACATCCGGGAGGATGTAGGATTCATTTTCCTCTACCAAAACCAGCAACAATATGTCAGCACAGATTTTGTCCCATAAACTGGATTGGAGTTGGGCACGCAGCACTCCTGGTGACATGAACAATGGATTATTCTGAAGAATAATCTGTAGAAATCCTGCTAAATCACACCCACAGAGAGGTGTCAGAGATCCCGAGCTGGTGCAAAGGAGTAACCCAGTGGCACTGAGAAGGACAGATTCCTGAAGACATTACTACACATAAAGCGGCCACTAAGCTCAACTCCAACACAAGAGTCTCCATTAGATAAAGACAGTTCAAATCAAATATTTTATCATTCATTCATCATGTTCTTTTCTTTTTTTTTTTTTTTTTTCTTGTGAGAAAAAGTTTTTCTTCCAGCTAGAGCTTTTAAAATCATTTACATTTAGCAGTCTGCTGTCCCTGCTTGGGAAGTGTGGAAAACAAGTAGAGAAATATAAATTTATTTTCTATAGATTGGAGATCTTTTTTTTCTGGTCAGCTCTGATACTGAGTCAGCTCTCTGTGTGCACTGCCAAAGGAAGTAATGGAAGTTGTCTATATAAAACAGAGGGAGCACAAATCAACAGGAGAGAAAATTGGGTTTCTCTTGAGCCACCAGCAAAACCAAATGAATCAACAATGTCAAACGAGGCAGGGCTCACTGCAGATTTGCATTCCCTGTACTGGACTGTTGATATCTAAGTTGTATGATTGCTTTGCAGCTCTTTCCCCTTTCATCCAAATAGTATCAGTCTTCAGACTGCTTCTCAGCAAATCTGTCTGCTTGCAGACACTACTGCATTGATTTCCATCTGGTGCATGTATTAAAAGTTCTCCTCGCAACCTGAAGGATTAACTGCCCTTTTTTTTTTACAGAAGTTTAGATTCTGAAGCATGCTGAAGAAAACAATCATAGCAAAGAAGCACCAAATCTCTTGCAAACTCTGCCCTGATCATTGGGCATTCAAAGACCTACCAGCAGCTGTTAACGTAGCGTTATGGATGTTTAGCAGGACTTCCTGTATCTAATGAGCATAGCTCTTTCAGCGAGGAGACAAAGTGCAATGCTGTCCCAGGAAAATAAAAACGATGTAACATTCAGTCAGGAATGCATTTACTGCATGGCCCTGAATGGTGAATTGATCTCATGCCTCTGTAACAAAGCTCTCATCTGTAGTCCTCATGCACTGCCGGCACTGGCACAGCTTCAGAACAAGCATGATGATCCTGCTCCCGAAAGGAACTGATTAGGAGAGATGCTCCAGGAGCTATTTTATACAGACAGCACAATCCAGAATGTCGTTTATAGAATTTAAAAAAAAAAAAAAAAAAAAAAAGTACTAATCTTAAATATTTTTATCTCTAAGAATGACAACAGCATAATCTGACAGTGAAAATAAAGGGGTTTTTAAGCACTCCTATAAACATTGTGTTCCTGGAGTTGAAGTGGGCAGAGTGACTGGACTGATGTTTTGGTGTGAGCACTGAGTATAAAAGAAAAAGGTTATGTTTGTTTTCTGCTGCTTTTCTCTTGATTTGAAGAGGAATTATACATGTAGGTCCATTTAAAATCCTAGTGCTCATTTCTCTGTGCCTTGTTACAGACACAGAATGTACCCAAGCATAGGTGAAGCAAAATGTAAGGCTGTGAGGTGACCCCGTGGTGTTAGCAACAAGGATGATGTAAGTAACACAGGCAACTTCTAAGAAAGGCTTTCAGCATCTTTTGCCAAATATCCAAACTGTGGCAACGGTGCAGGCAAGGGAGTGAAAATGTACTTGGAAGTTTTGCTTCATCAATACTATAAAATAAACCCAAGTTAAAATGGGTGTTGCCCAATCCAATTGTCAAACATCGCTGCCGCAACACAAAGACAAATGTTTATTGGCTTAACTTTGAAACTGCAGTAAATGCTCTTCTATTCAATTAGATAAACAAATACAGTACTGAGTATATAATAGGCTCCTTTCAAGTAAATTATGCTTCCTAACTCATGTGTAAAAGAAAAATGACTTTTAATGTTTATATTCCTGTAAAATAAGAAACCATCAAGGCTCCCCTTCTGGTATATTCCAAATATAAAAAAAAAAGAAAGTTTAAATAATGTCCATTTTATGACAACATGAGCAAAGTGAAGAAGTATAGCCAGGCTGACATTCCAGCTTTTCTTCTCACTACTACGAGAGAGGGAGAAAAAATTCTCCATTCTGTTCTCATTTACAGTAGCACAAATCCCCAGGAACTGCACTGACTTCAGTCGGTTATTTCGGATTTACAGCAGACTGAATGAGATTAGAATTTGGTCACACATGAATGAAGAACACAACATTCACATTCACTCTAAATACATTTTCCTTTCTTATGTACACAAACCAACAATGCTGTCCTTAGTAATGGCAGGTTATGTGCTCTTGCTTTACCTGATTGCCTAGAGATATTTGTACAGGTACCAAGCAGGATGTCTCAGTGAAGGAAGTACTTAGTTACATTCTCCAGCAAAGGCATCCGCATCTATGTCCAGAGAGAACAGCATTCTCTGCAGGATCGGGGCATGAAGCAAAAGGCTAAATGCACACCCAGAGCATTATGCATCCAGTGATGAGAACCACCTGTTTGTGAGGCTGTTCTATTGTTTCTGCCAAAGATTGTCTCTAAATCCCGACAGTCTCTCATGCAGATATATTAGCACACATGGACTGTACGTCTTCAAAATACCAAGCAGAAAACTGTAGTGGTATTGTAGAACACTATGGTTAAAACAAAGTATAATTCCTGGTCTTGATGAAGAAGGGCATTTTCTTCACAGTCTCCTCAGTTATGAGAATCTCAGATGTAGTCTCAGCAAAAAAGCAATGCAGGGAATAGCTCCCTAGCAGTTTAAAAGCAAGGATACCCCTCGTGCAGCACAAACCAACTTCAGATCCTAATGCCCCATGCCTTGTCCATCTTGTTCAGCTGAATCATAGAGCATGCCCCCAGTTGGAAGGAACCTCCAAAGATCATCTAGTCCAACCTGCCTGCAGTAAGCAGGGACATCCTCAACTAGATCAGGTTGCTCAGAGCCTCAGGTGCAACATGCTTATGTGCAAGTAGGGAGCTAAGCAACCAGTTTCTTTCCTTTGGTCTCTACATCTATCAACATCAAATACATCTGCCTCTCCCATTCTGCAGGCATTCTGATGAAGTGGCTGAAGGCAGGCAAGGAAGAGGCATTAAGAGAGGAAGCACTGAAAAAGTGAAAATAGGCGGTTCCAGGAGATTGGCAGAGATTAGGGTTGGATATCCCTAGGCTCAGTTTTACTGCGAGCATACTAATGTCCAAATCTCCCACTGAAATGCGCTGCAGTCCCCCAGAACACAGTGCAAAATAAGAAATGCAGCAAGATGGTTCATAAATAGGGAAGGTAGGAAAGGGTTAATTTTCATGGCTTGTTTTTCTTTTTAATTTTTGCTGAACCCAAACCAAAGAATCAAAAATGTATGCAGAATATTTATTTAAACAAAAATAAGGTTTAAAAAAAATTGTCAAGGTTTCAAAGTAAAGCATTCAAATGCTCGGAAATGTCAATGCCAGCAGTTTTGAGAGACAGCATAATATGTCTAGGACTTTATTGTTCAAAACCTTGATTCTTAGGAGACCCAATCTCTTAAAGACCCAAACTGTAACTTTTCAATGAGCTTTCAACAACAGATCAGCTCAACTGCTTGCACGTTACTTGCTAAAATCACAACTCAATCAGTCTGAACCCTATATATAGCAATATAGCTTCCTGACTTCAACACTCCTATACCAAAATCCTGCTGCCCTGTATCTCCAGCCCGCTTCCTGCACTGCCATAACCCTCCCAGGCTCCATGCTGTCCTTCAATCACACGTGTTCTTTGATGGAAAGCTGCATCCCCTTGAACTACGGTGTGAAGAACTTACACTGTCCTTCCTCATGCTCTCCTCCAACTCACTTCTAACCACAAGAATCTCACAAAAGCATTTAGGCTTTTTTGTTCTGTGTTTTGATACTGATGAGCACAATAAAGTTTTGGATTCCTAAGCACTGCTGCAATACAAATACATACAAAAATATTACAGAATCCAAAATAAAAAAGAAGCAGGAAAATAACCAGTTGTGTCTCCTTACCTTTCTATCTCATAAATCACATACGCATGTATTTATATTTAAATCTGTCAAAATAAAAGCCAGGTACTTGCTTCCTACATCTGGTGGGGAAAAAAAAGCAGCAGTTTGACAATTTCTTTTCTTTAGAATGTCTCAATTTACTGAACAGAAACATTTCATACAAACAAGTATTCAATTAAATTCCTCTGGAAAACAGGCAAGCTTCCACTGGATTTATGCCAGCCCCAGCTTCTGAGCAGCCCAGCTGGTAGTCTCCTGAGGACCAGGGCTTCCAGCTCCCACAGCTTCAACAAATCTTGCCAGGCAAACTGCCTGAAGATTAAGGACCCTTGGGATTATTATTCCTGCAGTCCAGGGCAGGCTACCAGGCATAGCACAGTGTCATGGTGATTGGAGAGCTCAGAGATACCAGGGTCATGGCTAGAGCCATGGCCAACAATCAAGTATCCAACAACTCAGGCTTCGGTCTCTTTTTACAGCCAATTTCAAACTATTGGAACACCAAGGTTCCCTGAGAAATCAAAATACTTTTCTCCTTCCGACTCTGTTGCAGACATATGGAGCAAAGAAAAGCAGATTCTTCTTATTCCTTTACTCTCCTTCAGCTGTTCCTTATTCCTTCCTGTACATTAGTCTTGTTTGTTCCTTTGTTTGAATTAGTTTGCAGTTCTTTGGAGAATACACCATTTTTCTACCTGTATCTGAAGAGTTTATAGCATAAAAGAGAGCATAAAATGAGACCCAGACTGTAGCTGTACATAATACTGTAATACAAACAACAGAGTGTTATCATTTTCTTTTTTGCCCTCATTAAAGAGGTGCTTATTGAAAAATCAAAGTCTTCTCTCTAATCATTTTCACTCTGCTAGCTGTAGGCAACATTTGATGGATAGTAATTAAAATAATTTAAAAGTATCTAAATTTTACATGCATA
Organism: Ceryle rudis; assembly: GCA_033439905.1. Classification (NCBI taxonomy): domain Eukaryota; kingdom Metazoa; phylum Chordata; class Aves; order Coraciiformes; family Cerylidae; genus Ceryle; species Ceryle rudis. The sequence goes on along the minus strand of JAAGNO010003983.1, from coordinate 1,028 downwards.
TTGTTTCTTATTTTTTCACAGACTATGTGTTTGTTCTTCCTCCAGCTGAAAAACTAGAAATCAGAATTTACTTTCCATATTCTCACCTCCCTCTCTCTACTTTAAACCATATTGCAACTTGTCATATTATATTGTGAATATCTTATGAACTGTCTAATTGACGTTATTAGCAACATGTTTATGTTGAAGAGCTTTTTTCCTCCACTATTTTTAGAGAGATCAATTTTACATGTCATGTTATCCATAACTATATCTATACTGCATACATTTAAATTATTTTTTTCTTACCATATTTAGTTCAAGGATTTTAATAATGATATGCACTGAAAAAAGAGCTTTTTATCAGCCTTCTACTTCACAAGGCAGATGGATAAATTTCAGCTCTTCTGGGAAACACACTATTTTACTAGACACGGATGAGTTTGCCACTACAGACATGAGACGGTGCTTGACTTTGTAAAGTAAAGGCCAAGGTGGCCCTTTCTCATCAAAAGAGACACAGTTTGTTTTCCTGAAAACAAGGAGGAGCTAATGAAAACACCTACAGGAAACAAACTGAAATACTGCTTTAACTTGGAGTGGTGCACATCAGCAATACCATACCCCATTCCTGCCTTGCTTGTGCTTTCAGTCCTTATGAACAAAATTCTGCAAACCCATACACTAATAATTGCTCTGAATTCTTCACGTGATAAAGCAGCTCTGAACCAAGTGATGGTGCATAAAACTTTTGGACCACAATGTTATGTACTGCAGTGTGGACCTCTGATTTTATATTTTGCAATAGAAATGTAATATTTGTTTTGTTTTGTTTTAAAAAGTCATCTCTCAGAAATGTTACTACTAAGATACGAAGAAAGCTGAAGAGCTGCCCCGTGGAAAGGGACCTGGGGTTCTTGCTGGACAACAAGCTCACCATGAATGAATGGTGTGCTGCAGCGGCAAAGAAAGCCAACAGGATACTGGGCTGCATTATCAAGGGCATCACCAACAGAGATGAAGTCATTATTCTATTCCACTCAGTGCTG
>JAAGNO010003982.1:552-29628 GCA_033439905.1 Ceryle rudis | reverse complement strand
AAATTAATACAGCATACTAGAAAAGCTTTGCAACAAGTAAACCCATGTAATCATTGGTTTTCCTTTATAATCCTCATTTTCTCACCAATAACTTAAAGGAATTATTGAATTCAACTACATAACATTGGAAAGAGCTAGATCTCACCTGTGGGAGCTACGGCCCATCTCAACAACATTTTCCCTTTGTGTTTCTGTTTTACATAACATCAGGAAGGCCAGAGAGGCTTAAACATCATTTCTGATGGATTAGGGGATCAATATGTGGCTTTTAAACTGAATGAAACCCAACAGAAATTAAAAACAATTTCTAGGCTAGTTCTATAAAACTAGCATGAAGGTTTCTGGCTCGTCCATCTTGCTGGCCATCAATAAGCTAAGAGCCATGATAGTGGCACCAGTTGACTTGTCTTGTGCTCCTTGTGTAGCCCCGTTTTAGGAAGCAGCAATGGAAAGAGGCCGCTAGATTTTGTTTCTCACCAACTTCCAATCCTAGACTAAAAATGAGCTGTTTATGATACAAGGTCTTTTAAAAAGAATGGCTTGCTGGCTCTGCGTCCCTGTGTGGCTGCCCAGGTAGATCAGTAGAAAATAAATCATCTCTCCAAGAACATGGGAAACCCACACAATCTCTCAGCAACTTTCAAATGTGAAGTAAAATCATAGAATGGTTTCATTTGGAAATGACCTTCAAGATCACCTAGTTCCAACCCCCTGCCATGGGCAGGGATGCCTCCCACTACACCAGGTTGCTCAAAGCCCCATCTACCCTGGTCTTGAACATATGCAGCGATGAGGCATCCACAACTTCCCTAGGCAACCTGTTCCAGTGTCTCACCACCCTCACAGTGAAGAACTTTATATCAGCTTAGATCACTATGGACGGATAAAAACTTTCCCCCCCTCAATATAAACCAAAACCTTGATTTAAAAGCAATTTGGACAATGCAGACAGAATAGCAGGCTTGCATTTATCTTGAGTTTTAGGAAGAACAAGATCTTCAACATCTGAACTGGGACCGAGTAGTGCACATAGCATCTTGCTCCCATCCTTAAGCTCTCCCTTGCCATCAACATCACCATCATCTTCAAACTACTTCATGTTTTAATATTTAGTGTGAAAGCCAAAGCATGTCTAGAATACAGTTGAAAGCAGAACGACATACTAAATTTACAGTACTGGAGTGAAACAACAGAAATCAGATTTCTTCAAAAAATGTTACTTCAGTATAAATGAAAGCTGTTTGGTGGGTCCAAGTTAGATGTAGACATAGTGAATAGCCAATATACATCCAGCAGACTGAAATCTAGGTATCAAACAGTCAAGTGTTGACACAGGCTTAATGGAGAAACCTTAATGCTGGAGACCAACCCTATGGTTAAACTTTAGCCTTTGACTGCTGTGTTTACACTGAGAACACTTGCAAAAAGGTGGAAAAAAGATTGTGTGTTTGGAGTGCTACGTAAACCACGTCAGCTGTGGTGCTGACAGGCCAAAACCCTGTCAAAGGTCACGTCAGGGGAGCAGAAACACAAAGGTGGCTTTGAAGCAAGGAGGTTCACTCCCTGCAGCCACACTTGCACCACAGAAACCAGTAAGGATAACATGAGTTTGATGACAGTCCTCAATGTACAGTCCATCTCTCCCAAGATGTTCTTTTCTTCATTAAAAAAAAAAAAAAAAAGCCAACATCTAAATATGTTATTTTGCTGGTGACTTAAAAAAAATATTCACAGAACCATCAGCAAAACTCCAAACATAAACAGCTTTCAAAATACTTTTGCTTCTGTTCTGGACTTTCTGCCTCAAGCATTTTTTCAAGTCTGAAACAGCAATGCTAATGAAGGTAAAAAAAGTAAAAATATAATGTAAAATGTTTATTTGCTAAAAAAAGCTGTAAAGTTGCAATACCAGCAGGTTAACATCGGTCTTTTGTATCAAATTCCTTAGCAATCATAAAATTTTGTTTCTCTCATTTTATTATGTGTGTCTCTCCCCCATAGAACGGTTCAGGTTTGAAGGGACCTTAAAGATCATCTCGTTCCAACCCCCCTGCCATGGGCAGGGACACCTCCCACTAGATCAAGTTGATCAAAGCCCTGTCCAGCCTGGCCTTGAACACATCCAGTGATGGAGCATCCACAACTTCTCTGAGCAACCTAAGCCAGTGCCTCACCACCCTCACAATGAAAAGCTTCTTCCTAATTTCTAATCTAAATCTCCACTCTTCCAGTTTGAAGCCATTACCCCTCACCCTATCACTACAAGCCCTTGTAAAAAGTCCCTCCCCAGCTTTCTTGTAGCCCTCCCTTCAGATACTGAAAGGCTGCAATAAGGTGTCCCCAGAGCCTTCTCTTCTCCAGACTGAACAATCCCAGCTCTCTCAGCCTGGCCTCACAGCAAAGGTGCTCCAGCCCACAAATTATCTAAAAATGCTGCTCCTTGAAACAGGTAAAAGATGGTCACCATATTGTGGTCCTCTCCTTATTTATGCCTTGAATTAAAGTGCAATGGAAAGGTCTTATTTTTGACCCTTAAGATATCCCAATACCTCTCTGAACAGTAGCTTAACTAAAGTAAACCAAGTGGGAAGTTAAAATATGAGAAAGACGCACTGTTGACGGGAAGCAAGAGTTAACTCATGCATCCTAATTCAACATCATTATCGAGCACAGGGTTAGGAAAGCAGATATGGAAGGATTAATTCAACAGATGGGGGATTCCGCTGAGCAGCTTGTCCCATGTCTACCTACCACCACACACTGGGTGATGAGGAAGCGCAGGCTGGCCGATGATGGAGTATTGCAGCATATGTGAAAATTTTCTACTGGGGCTGCTTGTCTCTTGTGCTTCTCAAAAGTCAGTGAAGAGTCCTGTGGCGAAAGGAAACTCCTCTGTCCCCTTCCCATAAAATCATAAGGTTTGCTCAATTCCACCTTTACTGGAACCTTCTGATTTGACCTGATTAAAAATTTCTCAGGCAGTAGGCAAGTTTCTTTCCCAGCCCACTCTTAAAACCAACAGTTTTGAGCAAGCCTGAACTTATCCAGGGACTCCTGAATGCCCATTGGACTGGCTAAATAGTAGAAGTTGTCCAGTGTAGATGAAGATTTGTTGAGTTTAAATATTTTTATACAGCTGCCTCTAGGACTAAAGGATGTTGCAGAATATGAAATAGATGAGATATCTACAGACTGTAAGACAGGTTGAGTTGGACTGGATGAGTCCATTGAGATTTTTAAAGAAGACCTGAGATACAGTTTTGATTCCGAAATGCACTGTGCACTTTGAAGGAAAAAGGAGGGAAAAGAATTAAAAAACCCAAACCCAAACAACCAAAAAACCAACAAAAAACCAAACCACAAAACCCCATGATTTAGATTAATGCATTATTGCTAAAGAAATTTCCTGCCTTAATTTGCTCTAAAAGTAGACACAAGGCATAGGAAACCACACTTGAACTCTCATTCCATCCCCACCATCACTGTAATGAAGCTTGACAACCATTTTTGGGAGCAATCAGACTTCCCAAGTCATAGATAGCCTGGGAGGCCACCACCTCACAGATATTTTTTCTCTGCAGTGCTGAGACAAACATCTGTTTCTCTATTTCTGCCCAGAAAACAGATTGGGTCATAAAATGCTGTCACCAGCTGGTGCAGGGGCCACCATGGTCCTGACCCCCAAGCTTATTGCTGTCCCTGCCGCCTGCCCCAGGTCAACGGCAACCTCCCTGATCAGAAGCACATAGGGCAGAGGTTCAGGAGATGCCCAAGCTGTTGCCTTCAGCCCAGCATTCTTTTATAAAGGAAAATTGGAGGAATATAGCAGAAGCTCAAAAGTGTTATTTGTTTTGAGATGCACCCATTGAAAGTGGCTTATCTATCCACATACATTTTCACGTCAACCGTTGCAATGTAAGAGAAAGAGCAGACAAATGAGGGGGCAGTGGGTGAAAAGGATGACTGGAAATCCTGATGCTCTTGGGAAAGACCACATGTAAAAATGCTCAAAGGATGAGAAAGGGTAAAAGGAAGGATGAGGGGATCAGAGAATGAAGCTCGGTCCTGCCACAACATATTTATTTGGAAATATGAGAGGCCACCAGAAGAGATTGACTGCAGAAGTGCTGTCAGTGGGGGGAGAGCTTCTTTTCATTAAGTGCAAAGGAACAGGAAAAGAGAAATAAAAGTAGATTAATGGGAAGGATGATCTTCTGAAAAGAAACGGCATTTTCAGAAGGATGCGAAATGAGGGAAGGAAAGTATGCTGAAAAGGCTGGAATGTTCAAAGAGATACAAATGGGGATGAAGAGGGTAGAAGGTCAAGACAAATCTTGAAAAGAGAGCACTCAAGGAGAGGTAGCTCAAGAATTAAGGAAGGACAGAGGTGGTGCCAGTGGGTGAGAGAAGCACACTGGGACAGGGTAAGGAGAAACAGGTGAAGAGCTTTAGCAAATAAGGTTGCTCAGGAAGACAAGAACAGAACTGATATGGAAAAAAGCAGGATTGATACCCATGAGATGATGGTGATAATGAGAAGGGTGAAAGGCAATAGTGGTATTTGGCCACTGATCAAGCCATCAATGAATTGGGGTAGAAAAAGCAAGACTTGGCTTGCCTAGCTAAAATAACCCACTGATACACAGATAATAAATGTGAAACGTAGAAAATTAGCTGAGTGATAAGCAATTAGAAAAAGGATATCTAGGCAACAGAGGGGAATTAATCAGTTACCCTGACTAAAATATAGTGAACAGTAAAATCAATTAAATAAATAAATTTTATAGCAAGTTGCATGAGGTTGCTGCTGACTCTGGATGGGGAATAAAAAGAATATTAAAAAAAAAAAAAATTCAAACTGCCACTTGGAAATTCCAAGTATTAGCATGAGAAAAATGTTTGCATGCCCACAACCAGGATAAGCTTTCGTAGGATTGAAATTTCTACATGAAGAATCCCCGTCCCATGCCACTTCCAGACTACTTGGAACACTAACATGTTGCTGTGACTCAGACTGCTTCATTTCAACAGCCTATTTAGGAAGGGAAATGTTCTTTTAAAAAAACCAAACCAAACCAGAGATCAAAAGGTCTCCCCTCAGCATTATGACTGCATAGTGACTCTGATGGTTTTGTTTTAGGAAACACAACCAGAAACAACATCAACTATGTCACTGCACCATAAACCATCTCTCCAAAAGCAAGCAACTTAAGTACATGGGGTTTTCATTACATTTCATTAGAATGCAAGAAAAGTAGCTGCTCCTCACTCGTTTCCTGAATAGCTCTGATTCAGTTTTCTCTTTACAATGGAAGAATGTGCGTGGAACACTGATTTCCCTCCATAACTCCAAAGATTGGTTCCACAACTATTAAAATGGCAACCAATTCCTTCCAAAAATGAAGTTGGAAGTAAGGAATGTAAATCAATGTATGATTTTTCTTAATTTGCTCTAAATTCTGTATGCTTATTCAGCCAATTTATTTGCATTATCATGAGGATCCAAACTAATTTTCTAATCTGTCATGCAGAATAAAAAAAGCATATGAATTGAATATATTCAGCTACTCTTCCAGTAACCTGTGATGACATGTATTTTCTTTTTGTGTTCTGAATCAAAGAGGAGACTCTATCCTTCCACATGCAAATGCACTCCTTTAAATTGTCACTAGCAACCAACTTTACTAGAAGTAAAATCATGAAAAGCACTTGATTCAGCCAGTCCCTACCAAGTTTTATAGAAACAGGTAATTTGCTCAGTTCAAATGTCTGAATTCACCAGTTGCTTCCAGTCTGCCAACTTCTTTAGGTGTCTGTGTAGGTGACAATCAGTTCTGACTTAACACATCAGCCTTGCAACACCAGATGAATTAAACTATCAATGGCTCATACTCCCTTTTACAGCTCCATAGATTTTGTCTGTTGCTAGAAAATATTCTCCCTTTCTCTCTATTTCCCTCATTAACTGCACAAAGGGGAAAAAAACCCCCAGTTTTATCAGCCTGCATGCGTACAAACTCTGACTCCACTCCCAGTCTGCCAAAAAGCACTCTGGATTACATGGAATTTTGGAAGTGAATCATACTAGACTCAGCAAGATAAAATGTTTGCCTGAAATATATTTATTAAGGTAGCAAGTGACGTTTCGTTGTGCAAGGAAATGGGAAAACCCAAAACTTCTATTATTTTAAAATCACAGTAACTTTTCTCAATGGAAATACAAGTTGCCTTGAGCCATGAGCTTGGGTTGCAACTGCCTTCTCAACAACAGAACTTGCCAAATTCAGATAAAACCCTATATTTTTATACAGAAATGCAAAACATCCTCCCCTAAGTATAGAATTTGGTATTTATTGCTGTTAATATTGACTTAGTGTTAAAGGAGGCTCATGCAACTCCAGCCATCTCAATTTGAACTTTGTCATGAAGCTGTTAAAAAGAAAATTTTACTGGACCTTTCTACTGCCTACAACTTATACCAGGCTTTTGTGAAACTAGTAAAGAAATATGAAGCTATAGAAAAAAAAGTCATCACATTGTGAGTTAGGAAAAATTAGGTAATTATGAGATAAAGCATATCAAGAATTAACCCTGCAACAGTAATGTGCTCATCAGCCTCTCATGAAATGACAACACACAAATATCTGACTGGCTACATCTATTTTGTGCTTTAAAGCAGCTTTTCTTTTGAGTATATCTTAATATTGGTCCTGGGAAAAAAAAAAAAGTGACACTGGGAAATGTAATCTAGGTCAGATTTTTGGCCCAAGATGCAGCGCTCCTAAGGAACAGTCGACAATTTCCTTACTGGGCCAGGACAGCACATTTATCCAGAGATTACTTATCCATATGGAGATTTTAATCTACGTCTGGAACATGGTAGATTTAGATTAGAAATCAGGAAGAAGTTCTCTCTGAGGGTGGTGTGACACTGGCACAGGTTGCCCAGGGAAGCTGTGGATGATCCATCACTCGACACATTCAAAGCCAGGTTGGATAGGGCTTTGCACAACCTGCTCTAGTAGGAAGTGTCCCTGCCCATGGCAGGGGCGTTGGAACGAGATGACCTTTAAGGTCCCTTCCAACCCAAGCCATTCGATGACTACCTCAGCAGGTTGTGTCTTTTTTTTTTTTTCCTTTTGGTTTTGTTTTGTTTTTTAAACCTCCAAAGCACAGAGAAGTATATCTTTTGTGGCTTTCTCTGCTAGGAATTTTGAAAACGACACTGGATTTATGAGCACAGGATTGAGCCTTACTGCAAAAGAGATGGCATCACCCATCATTGCAGTTAATAAACTCTGCTCCTGCGCAGCCAAGTAAAACCTGCACCCTGATAAAAGGAACAGCAAACACCAATGTATTATGTTATTTACTTTTCACAGTCTCTTATGGTGGATAGAAACCAGAACAAACAGGAGGAGGAGAGCACATCTGGTCCACCAATGCTGTGATTTTGGCCATCAGCATTTCCACAGCAGTGGTATCATAAGTTTTCCCAGCAATGAGCTATTTTTGGCACTCGTCTGCAAATTACCAATATAGGCAGTTATTTTCATTTTATATTAATTTTGAGATACTTAAGAGTTATTTTTCAGCACAAGCGTAACACTGAACAGAGGAAGGGCATTCAAAGGACACAGATTTCCAGCAACAGATCCCTTCTTGCCTGTTTTCTCTGACTTTCATCTAAAGACAGACTTAGTTGATCTCAAGAAGCCTGTCGCTGAGCAGGAAGCTGAGTTTCAGCCTTTCCCAACATATAGCCAGCTTTTAAGGGGGGGATCTTCCCCCCCTTTTTTGGGATACCCAAATACGCAGCAAGCTTTGCCAAGGTCAGGTGACCTCCTGACATCCCAGCTGTGCACTGGGACCCAACTGAGGGAAAGTGGAGGATGAACACTGAAGCAGCCTCTCCATGCTTTGGCCCCCGAGCACAGGTCAACATGACAGCAGCTAATATTTCATTTCTGATGTTAGGCATCTGTTACCAGACCTGCTAATGGAGAATTAAATGACTCGAAGGGGATCAAAGTGCTTTTCAAAGCTCTGCAAAGCTCTAATAGGAGCTTTGGGGAGATGCTAACCCAACCCGGTGTGCTGCGACCCTTCACCTCCCATCTGGTGTGTAACACCAGGGACAATGAGCATTGACTCATTGCAAAGCTGAGCTTTGTCATTTCAGTGCATCTAAACTCTGACTGCAAGAAAAAAGTAAAAAAAAAAAAAAACAAAAGCCACAACATTTTCAGAAAAAATAGCTAACATCTTCACCATCCTTCACATATGCAAAACTCTCCTCTTTTTAAAATAAGAATATGTTTAGTTTTTCTGCAAGTTAGGTCTGAACATTTTTAGCATTTCCACTTAACAGAAAGCAACAAAGGAGTGATCTGAGCTGAATTTCAACGGTGCAAAGAAAACCTGTAAATCTCACCTGCAGTTCTTGGTGGTCATGTACTACAGGACCAGGCTTTGGCTCCACTTCTCCAAACCCCTCACCAGTGAGGGAGGCAAAGCAGCAAGGAGAGGGCATGGTAGGACTAAACTACATCAGTCCCAATTCCTTAGGCCGATGTTGTCCTTAGGCTACGCCAGCAATTCAGGTTGCCTAAGTAGCTGTTCAGCTACTTTAAATTGTACTAGAGAGTCTATGAACCTGAACTGCACTCCAAGGTCAGAAAGGTCATCTACTACAGGGATATTACATCATACACAGACCAAAATTATATGCAGCTCTATTTCCCCAACATATTTTTGAATTCTTGGACAAATAACTATTTTCTGATCCAAGTACACACTTTAGAAGCTATTTTCTCCACTATCATACTTGATTTCACACAATCACAGAATGACAGGGGTTGGAAGACATCTCTGGAGATCATATCCAACCCTTCTGCTCCAGCAGGGTCACCCTAAGCATGGTGCCCAGGATCACACTGTCCAGGTAGGTTTGAAATCTCTACAGAGAAGGAGACTGCACAGTCTCTCTGGGAAGCCTGGGCCCTGGCACTGGTACTCTCAACAGCAAAGAATTTCTTCCTGGTACTGAGATGGAACCTCCTGGGGTCCAGTTTGTGCCAGCTGCCCCTTGTCCTGGCACTGAGCACCACTGACAAGAGTCTGGCCCCATCCTCTTGCCCCCTGCCCTTTAGATATTGATGCACATTGATCAGATGCCCTCTCAGCCTTCTCTTCTCCAGGCTGAAGAGACACAGGGCTCTCAGCCTTTCCTCAGACAGAGATGATGCAGTCCCCTCAGCATGTTTGTAGCCTTTGTTGGACTTCCTCCAGTAGTTCCTTGTCTCTCAGACTGGGAAGCCCAGAACTGGACACAATACTCCAGAGGTGGTCTCACAGGGCAGACTAGAGGAGGGGGAGGAGAATTTCCCTTGACCTACTGGCCACGCTTGTCTGAATGCACTCCAGGACACCACTGGCCTTCTTGGTGACAAGGACATATTGCTGGCTTGTGGAGAACTTGTGAACCAGGACTCCAAGGCCCTTCTCCATGGAGCTGCTTTCCAGCAGTTCTACTCCTCACTTGTACATGAAAAGTCAGCTCAGGCCGTCCCTGCATCGCTTTCTGTTAAGTGGAAATATATATATAATACATATAAATGTGATTTCTATACATTTTGATAGTAAGACTTTTTTTTTCCTTTTTTTTTTCTTTTTGACAAAAGCACGTGCCTTGATTTTATTCCAGATATCTGTCATCAATGTCAATTGGCACAGCACTGGTTCTACCTTCTCTGCAATACAGGCAGGGATCTGCCAACCAGCAGGTTACAGAGCCTGTTCCAGTCCAACTCCTCAAGGTAAAGATGGATCTACTGTGGGGACACTCCAAAAAAGGTACTGAAGGAATTGGAAAAGGTACTGAATCTGTCACAGGAATAGTCTACAAAGAAGTTCAACTCCAAGCTTACGTTATACAACTTCCAGTGGCCTCTTGTGAAAATATTTTGAGATTATGAGTTTTGTCTCTGTTACACTTGTATAGGGTCTGAAGCCATATACCCAAAACTTGTGTGTAACCCTTAAATACGATCTCATGCTCTTAATTCCATAATCCCTGAAGATTTCAGGTGTGAGGCAGACGCTCCAAGCTCTGCTCAACTCCCTGGAAGCCTGAAGATTAGGAACACATTTTTGAATTTCACAGGGTCAGAAGGAGGTCAGAAGGTTCACAGTGTGAGAAGGAACCACCTGAATCAGCTTATCCTCAGAAACACATAAAGCCAAAACCAAGCCCCTTTTCATCTGACCTGAAAACCCATACAAAGTCAAACCAAAAAGCTTCTCATCCAGAAAAATATCACATTTTCACCTAAAGGCAGCATGGGTAAAGGACTTGGCCATTACCAAGCAGTTTGTCCTAGTGGCTGATAAACTTATTATATCAGATGGTAGCCCTGCAATCACCCATTACTGCTTCTGGCCTCATATCCCCTCACAAGCCTGATGCAGCAGACAGGATCTGACCCCTACAGCAGCAAGAAATTCCACTTCGGGAAGCTTCATGGGAAATACCCTACTAAGAAGTACAACAAGCCACAAGATACTCAAAATATAAATACAAAACCTTATCTCAAATGGTGTTTGGCTGCATTCTGCAAGGCCATTTCAATTCTTACCACATCAGTAACTCCATTTCTAATGGTCTTCTCCCTTCCTCCAGCAGCTTAGTCTTGTGGTTATCTATTAAGAGATCCAAAGCCTACTATTTCATGGATTGAGGGTAAAATGGCTTTCCACTATCATAATGACACTTTTCAATCACTATTATTACAACTCAGAGATACTGCAAATACCACCCCAATAGGAGGAAATAAGAAGTTGCTTCAAATATATCCCCGAGACCTTAATTGAATGTTTAATAATATACAGGCACAAAAATGAAAGCTACTCTAGTGTGAGCAAGTTCACATCCCACGGAAAAAAAAACTCCCTGAGAAAAGAAACATTTGCCAGCCAGGGTGTATATTGAGAAGTCAACGAGGTCTGGGGAAGGGACAAGGATCTCTCCATTTTAATGCTTGATCTTTGTCCTAGGACTAAGTTGTTTAATGACTAGCTCCATCGCTAGAGGTTCTTCTTCAGCTGGTTCAGGGAGACTCAAAAGCTTGATGTCTTAGCACAGAGCAGAGGGCCACCATTCAAAGCTTGGTGGCCATTCCTTGAGTGGCCAGAGGTGTCTCTACGACCACGTTTACTGTTCTCTTAATTTTTCTTAATTAATCCCTGGCATGACTTGCTCTCAAAGCTACAGCCTGCAAGCCAGCTTTGCTCCAAATGCCAGTAGGTGTCACTGTGGGCAATGGTATAGGAAAAAACAGCAGAAGAAAGTTTGAATCAAAGGCAAAACATCCATCAAGTTAATTAATATTTGTTTTTTCATATAACTGCTAATTATATTTTTTCTGCTTTTACAGATAAAAGTGCATTGTCTGCACCTCACAGATAAAAGGAGCTTTATTAGAAACAACTCACTTTTTCTGCTTCAGACCATTCAGGGTTGGAGACTGGAAGTCACAGAATATTTTCAAGTAAGCACAAGGCTGGATTTTGTTTCTTCAGTTCAGTGCCACCAAAACCAGGCTATATATATGCACATATATTTATTTCAATAGGGTTATGTGGGTTAAAATTAGGGATTCTTGGAAACTGCTGTTAAAACAAGTTTACAGAAGGAGATGCTCAGCAGACCAGAGACATGCACATGCTCCCTCCAGGCTTCCCATGAAGCCAGCACAGCAAAGCCAAGCCCTCAGCCTCCCCTTCTGCCCCACACCAGCACAAAGCCATGGCACTGAGCAAGTACCTCATGGACAGGGAGATCTATCCCCTAAACCATGAGGTGGCCAAGAGAGCTCAGGCTGTTGGAAAAGCTCCTTTTAAATTCTGGTATCAGGTCTTGAAGATGTTCCACAGAAACCAGGCTTCTAGTCCTGAGTTTAGGTGGCTGCTGTAAGAAGGAACTAGGACTGTTGCAGATGCTTATATGTTGTGGGGTTTTTTTGGTTGTTGTTTTGGGGTTTTCTTTTTGTCTGTTTTTTTTTTGTTTGTTTAGGGTTTGGTTTTTTTTTTCAATAGATACAGTCCTTTAACATTATACAGCTTTGTTTTACCTTAAAACCAGTAGACAAAGCATTATTATGAAAAACGTTATTATTTTCTGCACAAATCTGTACCCTGCCCATCACACTGGGGCAAGATGGTGCTAAACCCTGCTGCTGATACATCACTAGAACAAACAAATTTTTATGAGAGTATTTCTTACTGAATTTCCGATCTAGACTTTCTAGCTCAATTTTAAACTTCTTGGAAAGGGAAAGATTCCCGAAGTGTTTCTGGCCCCGGGATATTGCCCACATTCCAAGGACAGCAGCAGACTTGGCTCCAGGCACTGCTGCAGAGAGGGACTTGAATCCTGCCAGCTGCAGCAGAGACTGCCAAATGCACAAATTTGAATTGTATTTCAGTTTGAATTTAATGTATTGTCTTTGCTTAACGTAAGTAAAGAGCAACCACCAACCCCATTGGCCCTGACCTGCCTGCAGGCAAAAGCAGCAAATAAAACACATAGATAACCAGAACCCATGTGTGCTTTGCCTGAATGTTTGCTGCAAAGCCTCTTAAAACTGGATGTAATAAAGTAAGAGATACAGGAAAATTAAGCACATGGCTGGATCACAGAGGAGATGTTTACTTGGATTTCATGAGTTGCACCCTGTGACCTCCCTGTTGTCCCACATGCTATCAAAAATTAACATCCATCTTGAGTGCTTCTAAAGGAGAATCTGCAAATATGCCAGTGCAAATGATAAATTCTGGATTTACTCAAATTCATTTTTATCGTATCTATGAAACCGTGGAAAACATCTAAGATTACCAACAAAAAACAATTTCATGTTTTGTTGTGGTTGTTTTTTCTCCTTCCTTTCTTTTATAGCTGTGAAGGACTGCCTGAAGAATCCACTTACAGAGAACATAAAAATACATTCCAGACAGGCCAGAGCTGGGTTTAATTCAACCTGTCAAAGAGCAAACACACAAAAATCTGCATAAACAGAGCAGTGACAAAGTGCACCTTATCAGCGATTTACCACATTCACTCAACCCACCGTTACTGAAAATAATAAAAATAAAATACTGGTACTTGAAACAGCTTCCCCCCAGTTCTGCTGAAAACTGTTCCACGATGCTGCCTTTGCCAAGTGCCCTAATGGTGACCATATCATTGCTGGAGTGGCTTCTCCTACCCACTGATCTGTCTGAGAGATGTTTATTAATGAGAGTGATGACTAACGCAGGTTCAGCTCTGGCGATCCCAGCATCATGAGGACACAGACCTGTTGGACAGGGTCCAGAGGTGGCCACAAAAATGATGTGAAGGCTGGAACCCCTCTCTTGTGAGGACAGTCAGAGAGTTGGGAAGAATCTAGGGAAACCTTCTTGCAGCTTTTCAGTATTTAAAGGGGCCCATCAGAAAGATGAGGACAGATTTTTTGCAGGGCCTGATGTGACAGGACAAGGGACGATAATTATAAACTGAAAGAGGATGAAATGAAGAATTTCTTCCTTAGACAGTAAGAGTGGTGAGACACTGGCACAAGTTGCTCAGGGAAGCTGTGGATGCTCCATCCCTGGAAGTGTTGAAGGCCAGGTTGGACAGGGCTTTGATCAACCTGGTCTAGCAGGAGGTGCCCCTGACCATGGCAGGGAGGTTGGAACTAGATTATAGAATCATTAAGGTTGTAAAAGGCCTCTAAGATCATCAAGTCCAACTGTCTACCCAACATTATCATGACGACTAAATTATGTCATGAAGTGCCACATCTAGGTATCTTTTGAACACTTCTTGAAGGTCCCTTCCAACCCAAATCATTCTATGACTCTATGACAGCATAATAAGCTGAAAGGACGATGTTACTTCAGAGGCAGCTGAAATAGAGTCAACCATAACATTCATTTGAAGCATACATAAAAAAAGAAGAATTGCAATACTAACACCACACTTGAAAATTCAGGCTCCAGCACTGGCTTTTGCATCTTTGTTGCTGGGTGCTGTCTGAACAGACAGGATAGTCAATATTTGATGCTAATGAGCAGGCTGTGGCTTCTCCAGGTTCTCCACAACAGCATGGCAAGGTACAGTGCTGTGTTAGTAGCTGAGGAAGTCTCTCTTTACAGCCCCAAATTCTTATCCTTCTGAATGCCCATTGAGATTCTTGTGGAGATTTACATTAATGCATATATCCACATGCTTTGAATGGACATAGGAGATGGAATACTCCATCAGGGGTGCTTTGACCTAACTTTATTGGATTTTACAATTTTCACTGGAAAAAACCCCAGCACAGATCCTGTGTTTGTGGTTTAGGAAATAAGCCCAGGGAAAAGGGCAGCTGTACTTCTAACAGTAAATTAAATAATAATAAACTCCTACTGTCTCCAGAGGAATCCAGCTCCCCATAAAAGCCTCCAGAAGATGATCCTTCCGAAGCCAATGGGATTCTGTGTAAATGCAAGCTGCTACTTGAGAGATTTTTAAAATTCATTTCATAAAAATCAGTTAAAAAAGGAGAACATAATTCCCTGACTGCAGACTGTATTTGGCAGAAGCCCTTTGTGACTGGCAGGTTTGTATTGCTCATCAACTGCACCCACTGCAAGCACCAAACGCATCCCACTGGGAGATGACCTGAAACTGGTACCTGTGCCGAGCAGGTGTAAGTCAGGGAAATGGCTCCGCATGCATTTGTTACTGGGAATTATTGCATTTGTTACTGGGAATTATTGCATTTGTTACTGGGAATTATTGCATTTGTTACTGGGAATTTATTGGAGAAAAGAGGGGTCTGATAGCAAATTACGTAAAAGAGGAGATGGAGAAGAAAAGGTAGAAGAGATTTTGTGGAGGAAGGGCAAGAGGAAGACCCAGCTGACCCATAGGGTCAGTGGATGAAACCAGACCTGTTTCAGCCAAGCTGCAAGAGCAGCAGGTAAGGTTTTAGAAGCCATGGTGGACTTAGTCGAGACCTTGAAATAGAATGGAGTGCATCAGGGAAAACTGAGTATCTCTTCCTAAACTGGAAGGACAAACCCTGCAATGGCCATGGCCATGAGACCTTGTAAGTCTCTTGCAGCACAGAGATGGATACAAAGCAGAAAGGGAGCTCAAGAAAGATGAACATGCTTGAAAGAATTTAAAAACTAACCACTAATATGCTTTGCCAAGGCTTGTCAAGGTAGAAATATTAAGTTATTTCTAAAGCAAACATTCCTGTGATAAGCAGAACACAAGTGTAGTTTATTTTAGAGATAAACATGGAAAAACCACAGAACACTAAGAGGAGAATTACTTCCAGCACTAAAGGATCACCCTAATTGTACACAAAAATATTCATATCCAGGGTCTAAGGTAATTTCTTCATGTACACTGTTTTAGTTATTGCTTCATCAGGCGAATAAATAGTCTCTACCCTTTACACTGAGAAGAGGCTGCAATTCACATCAACTTGCCTAAACCAAAAAGAGAGGTCCTGCCCCACCACCTCCCCACTTCTGCTCAGTAGCATCAGCCCAAACCTTTATTTGCCTCTGCCACGAGGCATAGTAGTATCTTGCTCAACTGGGAGGTTCAGCAAAGGACAAATGAACCCCCTAGCTTCCACTGATGCCAATGGTTCAAAGTAGAGCTTAGATACCACCAGCAAGGAGACCACGTAAACTAGAAGAGGAAAACTGGTATTCAGAGGAACTTCTAGACACAAATCTTGCTATTTTTAATCAAAGGGGTTTTTTTTTGTTTTGGTGGTTTGTTAGTTTTTTTTTTTTTTTTTTTTTTTTTTTTTTTACAGATGAGGGGTTTGGAGCATGTTTTGCCTTTTTGTTTGTTTGGGGTTTTTTGTTTTTGTTTTTCACCTCAGTTGATTGGTTTTGGGTTTTTTTTAACTTGAAGACACAATGTTTAACTTATTCAAGGTTCCAGACACATGGATGTTAAATCTTTTCCCTATGTTCATTGTGATATCTACATTTTGGAAAGGATTGAGATACTGCATCACCTCATCCATTCTTAACAATCCCATCTTTATACTGAGCCCTATAACCATATTTTGAGGAAGTTTTGCCCATCTACAGACCCTTCTTTGACTGTTTTTCTAGAGAAGTACATATGTTGGTATAGATGGCCCCAGTGTTTCCTGCATTACACACTCTTCTAGAAAAGGAATTAAATTGAGAAAAAGACGACAATCAGTCAAGGACTTGATTACACCTTGACTTTCCAGCACCTTTATTTTAACCAGCAGCACTCTTTTCCTAAGCCATGGTCATATTAGCCAGATAAATATTTAGCCCTGTAACAGTGTCATCTCATTTAGTTTTTCTGGGTTTCCAATTCTGCTGAAACCATCAAAATAATCACATGGATTTTTAAGTAGGGTGGGAGAGTTAAATGGCTTATTCTGTTTGGCTCCAAATTTTGATTTTTGACAGATAACTTGGCCTGTTGTCCTTCAACTTGCTTTCAAATGAAATCACAGCCTCAAATCTGCGTAGAGGATTTATGCTCCAGTTATACTGAACAATTCACCTGATGAAATTGAGTTTGCTTGCAAGCTACTTCATCAAGCAGTAATTTTTAAATAATTGCTTCATTACTTGTTTGAAGAGCTTGCTGGTTCCTTGTTGGTCTTGCTCTGAGCCCATAAGCTCTGCTTCTGCATTGAGGAGCTCAATTTAGCAATCTCAAGGGATGCTCCAAGTGCCCTCTTTAACCCTCAAAGCTTTTTTGCATCACCTTCTAACAGTAAGTTTTGTGGATCTAGTTACTGCTGTGTGAAGAAATATCTCCTTCATTTCTACCACTGCAGAAGAACAGAGCAATCAGGATGGTCCTTATAATAGGCACACAGATGACAGTATTCCTGACAGGCTTCTGCAAGGACCAGGGAGTATTTAACCTCTTTCCTCTGCTGTGATAACTTAAGTGTGAAGTTATTTGTAATTGCCTTTAAATGGTCAGTGCCCACAATGAAGAAAATCAAAAGGAAAACTTCCCTGAAAGTGACACCTTTAATCCCAAAGCACTTTAGAGCATGCTCTAAAGTGAGCATCACTATACAGTCACATCAGAGAAATAAGCACTCTTCTCTTTCCCCCTAATACCTTTTAATTTTCCCACTAACATCTCTTAAAATTAGATTTTGGCAATTCATCTGCATTTTGTACTCTGATAAAAACTGAGTGAGGCAGAGATATGTTCCAATTAGATCAGCTTTTCTTATGCTGGAAGAAATTGCTTTGAATTCTTTCAACAGCTGTGATTTGTGGTGGAAAATACAGCATACGTGCACTATACATACGCACATATTCCCCAGATTTAAAGTACAGAAAAAGTTTGTCAATGACGTAAGAGGATTCTGTTCTACTCTACTGCTGTAGACATTGCAATGAAGTACTTTAGTGTACTCTTGCACATTTTTTTCCAGTTGCATTCTATTTTCTTTTTTCCTGGAACACCTGCAAAAATAAAGCTACTTTGTCATGAATGTCACTTTAGAAATTAATATAAGGACAAGTCAAGCCTAAGTGTTGTCCATATACGACTGAATCAATTGTGGCTTTGGTAAATACACAGCAACAGAATAATACCTTTAATTAAAAATGATACTGATTTTTTTTTTACTCCTAATGAAAATGGTTTACTCTTCTATTTCTAATTTCCCCTTAAATGTAGTTTGTGCTTCTAAATCAGATCAATGGGTACTGCCAGTAAGCTTCAGTCCAGGCAGAACCTACTGTCACCTGCAGGATGGACCAGCAAAGAATTACATGGACCTGATTTCCTTTACCTAAGGGTGATCCTCAGTCTTATTTAGGTAGGGGGGAAAGCACCAACAAAAACCCCCACACTAATCACAGTTAACACTAACTAATTTTGCATACTGTTCCTGTTCTATTCACCCTTGCCACACAGTTTTGCATAAAAGGACTGTATTCAGACTCCATTAATTAAAGAGGCATCCTAAGAATTTCTGATCCATACTAATTTCACCATGTAGAACAAGGAGGACTGTTGGCATCTTCACACAAAGGCTGGTAGAACATGACAGGTCTGCCCAAGCCAAATCATAAAGCTGAACTATGCAATGAAGCTTCCTCCAAGACCACAGCTCTTCATCAGGAGCTGTTGTGGAAGGAGCACCACTAGCAACAGAGATTAATAACGAACTGGCTGCAGACAGGCACTGTGATCTGTGCTTTCAACATGTTGAGATCACACTCCCAAGATATGCTCTGCACACAGCCAGTGAGCTGCAAGAACAGAGTTTTCTGGCCTGGCATCATCCACCTGTGGCATTTAACACATTTCTCTTTGCTCGTACTGCTCAGAAAGTTTTGGCAGCACCATTTGTCTATGACCATATATGCATCAGGATCAATGAGGTAGCCAAAGCACAGCTGCCTGAGGTTGGAAGAAGCACATCACTGGCACTTGGGACCTCCAGAATGCATTCAATTAAAATTTTGAAGTATCAACACCTCTAGCCAAACAATTTCCAAAATGCATGCTGAAAGACATGGGGAATGGCACTCCCTGGGCCCTAACACACTCCCCCAAGCCAGACTGTACAGCTGCAGCAAAGAAAACCTAGTTATTAAAGTGGTTTGCATGCTTTATGTCAGGTAATAATCATAGTTGTCTTATATTTCAATATTTTATGTAATATAGTACATCAATATTAACTATTTGCAATATATCATATATACATATAGCAATAATATATATGGCAAAGCTATCCAGAATATAGGTAATATATGAGAAGAATCCATTTGACATAGTTTAGATTTGACGTTGTTTAGATTTGACATTATCTACACAGAAAGAATCCCCAGTATTTAGGGAATGAAATTAAAATTGCATTTGTTGCTTTCTGTTGCTCAAATGCCTTGGATTCGTACGTACATCTTACATGGATTAGTATATTAAATCCCAACCAGCGAAGGAACATCAAGTACACAGGATTTAGAAAATGCTAGAGTCACAAATACCAACAAATCCTTAATTCAACCCCCTGCTGTGTATATATAGCTACAAAACTTTTAAGTCACAGATTATTTTCTCCATCTCCTCCAGACTCTCTGAATTCCTGCTCCTTTCCCCTCTCTCAAAAACCCTACATAACTCAGAAGAGCTGGGACAGATATATTCAGGTGGGTATCTCCATCCCTAAATACCAGCAAAGCAAATCTTCTCTGAAACAGGATTAGTAGTTTGAGTTGGGGAAAAAAAAGTTGGGTCACCTGTAGGCCAGCAGCGACAATGAATAATTTCAGATTAAACAGATAAATCATCAAAATCATAAACAACTGGAAATGGTTTCAAAAGAGACAAGGTCAAGAGACCTTAATTATACTTATTGTTACCTGAAGTACTGATTTTAGATATAAATCTTTCAAGGATATAAGCTTTATATTTGAATGACACAGGATATCCTTCAAAAAGGAAAAACACTACCAGAAAGTGGACCAAGATGGAGTTGAAAATCCCTATTTTTTGGAAAGGGGAGAAGGGGAAAAAAAAAAACAAACACCAAACCAAAAACCGAGGTGGTAGAAGGAGAGAAGGGGGACACACACACACCCCGCAAGACAGCCTGGGCACTGGTTTCCCTTTTCTCAGCATCTACTCTCCTGCCCGAAGTACTAATTTCCTCCTGCTGAGCTCTTGAAATGCTCTTCCAAAGTTTTGGTCAGAGCTGAAGGCCATGGGGTAGGAGGTCCACCAACTGACACTTCACCCACATCTCCAGCAGTTCCTAATTCTTCTCATATATACAACCTCTCAAAAAAAGGTGCCAGGCTTGAACTGGGAGCCCACTGGAGGAAAAAAAAAAATGCCACCTCTGATCTATCAGTCACGTGCCACTCATCTGTTGGTTCCCCCCCCCAGGTCACCAAGACAAAGCAAATGTGCTTTAGAGTAAACACATATCCTATAGGCACTCTGCTGTGCTACAGGGAGACAGAGTATCTATACATTTATCACAAGGAGTCACATCTTGATTTATTATACTTGAGGCTAGGAATTCTGATTTGCTGGGGTTTTTACCTTTCTTTTTTTGTGTGTGTTTGGTTTTTCCATTTATTTTTTCTTTCCTCCTCTAGGACCTAAATTCCCTTTTGTGTTCTCTTGCCTGCAGCATAGTTCCTGGCAATTTGGTCCACTTTTTACCTACTCACCAACCTCCTCCTTTAGGGATTTAATTTCATTTAACAACTGGAGTTAATCCATAAAGACTAAAAAATACTGACATTAGTACCCTCCAGGGAATCACTGGGTGACACGCCAAATGCACATTGTCCATGTAATCTATTAACAGTGCCATGATCCAAAGGGCTTTTTACAGTACCTCCAAGCCCTTACAGAGACTTGTTTCTCCATTCTCATGAGAAAAGGGGGTGAAAGCTCTCAGAGACCTGAGCCTGAAGATGCTTTTTCCCCTTTCCAAATTTCTATCAAGGAAGCTACACCACCTTCCAGTCAGGGGGCTGGCAGAGGGGACAGGACCCTAAACGCTGGCCATGCTGTCATCTAGGTAGACAGCACCTCAGTTGCTGTGAGGTATTCTATGGGCGTTTTGAAGCATTTTGGTTTCCTTTAAAAAAAAGTCAGTATTTTATTCCCATCTGTTATAAACTGCCTGCGTTATAATGAAGTGTC
The DNA here is from genome assembly GCA_033439905.1 of Ceryle rudis. Lineage (NCBI taxonomy): Eukaryota > Metazoa > Chordata > Aves > Coraciiformes > Cerylidae > Ceryle > Ceryle rudis. The sequence goes on along the minus strand of JAAGNO010003982.1, from coordinate 8,891 downwards.
ATAACTCTAAGGCTAAATAATGTTAGCAAAAAAACCTGTTTAGTACCAAAAACCCATTTATTTTTGTGATGTGATATATTAATGGTGCTCGATGAAGAAAAAAACCCCAAACGACCTTTTTTTTAACTCTAAGAAAAACAGAAGATCTGTAATCAGAAAAGACAACCATAAATTGTTTCAAAGCTTTAAAAAGAGAGGAAAGAAAGGTCAAGAATTTTGCATTTTCACAAAGTTTTTTAGGTTTATTAAAGAAAAAGACTTTTAAGCTTGGCTATTAATCATTTACAGCAAGTCTTTCAGTTTGCAAACAAATCCCCCTCTTCCAAGGAAACAAAAATTATTTGGATGTTTCATGAACAAAAATAATGTAGAAGGCGGCACTTTTACTGTTTTCCAAAGGAGATTTGCATTCATCCCGAGCAAAGTTATTTACACAATAAATACCAACTCAGGTATTTAATCCGAGATAGGCAGCACTCGGATGGGGCCAGGGCGCACAGTGTTGTTTAAGCAGCATCCTGGCAGCTGTTACACTTTCCAACTAGGTTAATCCTCCAATATTTAAACATAAATATTTTGACTTTCTTTAGCAAAATACAGGACAGTGAAACTATTTTGCCACCAGTTCAGTGCTGTTAAGGGATGGAGCTGTGAGCTTGTACATGAGAAAACCCACAGGTATTAGGCAACAGGGTTTTACAAGGAACAGCCCAGAATGTGATGCTTGAAAACCAAGAGAGGTCGAGGGTTTTTTTTCAACCAAAGAAAAATATGAAGAAGCAGGCACCAAGAAAGAAAAAACAAACAACATTTGGGATAATATTAATTCTATTCTGAAAATGTTAAGTATTAAACCTTTACTGGACTCTAGGCCACATGTTTCCTCTCACATCCCAGACACACAGCAAAGGTGGGACTATACACACCATCCTACTGAAAAATAAAGATAAAAATTGTCCTCTAACAGAAGAACAGATGAATTTGGGACCTTCAGCCCTTAACACAGCATGACCACCATTAACCTTTGCTTTGCCACCTCTCCAAACAGCTACACCATGCCAATAGCTTAGCTGATACAAAACAGACTGAGCTGATCACAAATTTGTCTCAACATCCACTAACGTAAATCTTTCTTCTCATCCTACCTCAAAATTTAGATTAATCTCCCAGGAACTTTGCATCAAATGAGTCGTGGAAAGCAACTGCAAATGATCTGAGAGGACTATCCTACAGACAGACATAAACCTCATCTCCTTCAGATACTGAGATACAAAACAAAAATTAAGTCTCGAGCTGCAGAAACATATTACTCCTTGACTCACACATTCTGTTTGGCAAGCACGAGGATAAACAAAACAATAAAATCAGGGGCCAGGCAGCACGATTTCCAAAGAGATGGCATCGCGACCAAATTAAATCAGCCTCTGTGCTGAAAAGGACACTGCTTCCCATTGCTGTGAAAATCACTGCAGCGTTACCCATTGGTGCTTGTTAATATGTAACGTGGAGAAATATTAATATAATTTTAAAAGATGTAACAGAAAAAGATAAAAGGTTCAGGTCTGGGTGCTGGGAAAAGCTGTGCCAGGGTCTAGTAGTGATTCTCAAACCCTGAAAATGGGGCTACAGGTGCAACCTAAAGCTGCTTCAAGACTGGAGTCAACTGCAATGACCTACAGCAGAAGAAGCCTCCAGCCCCAGGACAAGAACCTGGAAATGGGGTAAATTATGTCCATAGAAAGCCAGTTATTTAGAGATTTCTTGGCAAAACTAAAACTGGTAGCTTGGGTTTGAATGTGTTTAAACTGAACCCGATAGATTTGCTTTTGCTTTCATGTACATAAATTATGAGCAATTCCATTCACTGGAGTGATCTCACACCAGTTAGAAGCCACTGCGAGAGTAAAGGAAATTTCCCTGGGTTTTGTCAATTCTCAAGTCATTCAAGGAACTTGTTGTATTTCCATCAATTCTAGAAATAAAATAATGTTATTAAACACTGACCATTTTTTCCTCTCCACTGTCTTTATAATGCCATTTCCAAGTTTGCTTAGGATAACAGGCAATTAAGCCAGACTTTTTTTCTTACGGATTTTAGCTAACATTTTTCTAGAAATGATTTGAAGAATGGATGACAGAAGTGTTGCATTATTCACAGCACTGTACAAAAAGAAAAACTACGTGAAATCTTGACATTAAGATATCTCCCCCCACCCCTGCCTCAAACTGTGCTCAGTCACTTTCATCTAACCCTCGTTACAGTGACAGAGAGAATACAATTAAATTATTTCTGCTTAGTTTCAAGCGGTTAGATACTGTTAAATACAAAATGTGCAATATCATAGTAGACTGATTTTTACTTTCTTTTTTTTTAGTTTACATAAAATGTGGTATGTTAAATCGAAGATAAACCCAGAGGGAATAAGAAAGGGGATAAAACTAAGAATCCCTGGGAAAAGGTTTACTGACTTTCTTCTTTTCCTTAGCTCTCGATAAGGAGCTTAATGCTGGTTATGCAATCCAAGCAAATGGAACTATCTGTTTCTGGTTAGGCATGAGGTTGTGAGATAGGCAAACTTAATTCCCAGCATATCAAGTTAATATGCCTTTTCTCTCCAAATCTGAACACTTCTCCAGCAGTAAAGGAAATAAAGCTTATCTATGAATATGTAATTATTCTGCACAACAAACAGTTGATTTGCTGGGAGGACAAAATTTATCTGTATAAGAAATAAAAAGGCGAAGAAGTAACAACGTTCTGACAAAAAATAATCAACTTAAATGTCAGCAATGCTGCTTCTTAAAAATCAGTGGCAGAGCTGTTTACACATGAACATTTTTCTATAAATGCAGTTAGGAAGGTCGCTCATGATGGCAAGGCACGTATGAGGAAAAAAAAGCAATAAGGAATGAAATAAAATCCTGTTGTACTCAGATATTTCCTGCAGTTAAATCACAGAGCAGTAAAGTTTGAAAGGTTTTATTAACAGTTTTGGTAATACTTAATCACGTGCAATTCTGCAGGCCCAGAACAAAGCGTTCCATGAATAAGCTACGTGGACAAATCTCCTGCAATCCAAGTCAAATACTTCACATTCATTTCGCACGTTCACTTACAGGACGGGGTGGGGGGGTTGGCTTTTTTGTTTGAGTGGGGTTTTTTTTGTTTGTTGTTTTGTTTGTTTTGTTTTATTTTATTTTTTGTGGTTGCTTGCTTTAGGGGCAGGTCTTTTAACGGTTTTGTTGTTGAGGTTTTTTTTTGTTTGTGGCTTTTTTTTTTTTTCCTCCCCAGTTTATTAAAAACCAAACAACTCATTGAAAGCCTAACACTAATAAGATATTAGTTACAGCCAGGAAGGCAAAGCCCAACTCCATCCAGTCCATCAAATATCTCAACACTTATTTCATTGCCCCTCTCTGCTCTAACTCTTGGAAAAGCAGCTTCTCCATTACACATCCTTTTAAGACATGATATTGCTCTCTAAAGTAAGTGTCCCATCAAATTTCAGATGAGTCAGTATATTCACATCCCCCCTTCTCCACCACTGAACCGGGGGTGGGGGGTGTAGAAGGTGGTTCCTTCTGCACACCCAAGGAAATGATTTTTTTGCTCCTCAATTGGATCAAAATTATGCAAGCCCTGTTCACGAATAGTTTCATTTTTCATACAGCTCCTCTTGTCATCTCAATGTGCTCGAACAGTACAAAGTAACTGGAAGCAACACTGTGAAGCTGTTCTTTCAGTAAAAAGAGCCTTAATATTGACACCAGAAGGCTCACAGACTCTCAACGTGTTAGCTTTCAAAATTTAAAGCACTTACCTCTTCAAGGACATCTGCAAGCTTACTAAGTATCTCCTCGGGAAGGCTCTGGAATGTGGGAACACTGCAATACAAGAGAAACGTCGATTAATGGACCCCTCTATACAGGTCATAAATCTAGCTGCATTTCTCTCATCTATCTTCCAGAGATATTTTGCCCTCATCATCTGGGGCTGAACAAGTGTTTACCAGGAAAGTGGCATATATAATGGAAATCTGATCTTCTTCTAGCAGCTAAGATGCATTTTGTGATGATGGGAGACCACTTGCAGTAAGCATCCAGAGAACCACTCATAAAGCTGGTAATCAACTAAGAGTCATTAAGGATTTACTGGAATTAAGCTGCTGTGCTGCAAACCTGCTCTGTCACTTGTAGGACTGTGCAAATTTTTTCCTGGTCTGCTTCCATACCACTAGAAATAAACAAACAAAAAGGGGTAGAAAAAGATCAGCTCTAACCAGCAACAGGTATAAGATCGACTGAAACCATTCAAAGACATAACAAATGCAGAGCACGAAGCGTACAGGGTCAGCAACAAGGCGGCACTGAACCGTGGCTGGAACTATTAAAGGCTTCATTGGGAATTTTACATCCAAGTTTGATTGTTTTCTTTTGCTGAAAAGGCAACTTTTCCACTTGCTTGGAAGCATTTCACTTGGCAAAGGTCTACCAGGCCAGGCTGGACCCGCTGGTAAAGGTGAGAGGGTGATGCAGCAATGAAGACCAGCCCAGGGACCACAGGACTGAGATTTAATTCAGTCTGGAGCAGAATGAGGGATATGAAGTTAGGTGTCCAAATCTCCTGCCAATACCCTGACCTTGAAGCTGTATCTCTACCACCTTCTAGCCTACCCAGTGCGGTTGTGGAGTCTCTCTGCTTGGACACACTCAAAAGCCATCTGGACACTGTCATAGGCAACCAGCTCTGGGTTGCCCTGCTTTAAGAGTCGGACTGGGATAGATGACCTCCAGAGGTTCCCCCCCCAACCTCAACCAGCCTGTCATTCTGCAAAAACCTTGGTCTCATTCTCTATTTTCCAGGAAAGCTTGACGTCCATTAATATTCCCAAGTGATGCTAAATAAAATGCAAAGACACAACGTACATTCCAGAGACAAAAAAAGCACTTGTCATCAGTCAACTAATTACATAAAATGTTAGCCCAAGCCTAGCACTGAGCTGATATAGCTCTACTGAGGCCATTTCCAAGAACAGTTCATTCAAGAGATGCTTTATTACACTCCATTACATGACATAAACCTAGTTCTATGCTCCTAATATTAAACTGAGATCCCCAACGCAATGCTCCTATTTCAGGAACACTGATGACTGGGTGCAAAGTGAGGAGGGAGTGAACTGCTGGGAGGAGCTTCCTGACAAAAGATGAATATAATCCAAAAGTTTCCTTTCTCGCAAGGTTTCACTTTTTATCACGTAACCACAAAGAAGTTAGTCTCCACATTTTGGGGAGCTAAAAAACCCCAAGCCTGTATGTTTTTTGCAAACTTGAACTCTGGAGAACAAGTCCTGGCACGTGCCTTCAGGGTAATCATGTCACCTCTGTTTCACAAGTCCTAAACACTTTCTGGATACACAATTTGGTAGCTGCTTCTGCACCCAGAGAAAACCCACCCACAAAAGAAAAGGGAGGGCTTCAGCCCTTGCAGAGGGCTTGATAGCAAAGCCCAGTATTTTATCTGGGGCCAAGAATGAAGTGCCTGGAGAACTTAATTTGGGAACACAATTAGAGCAGAATTTCCTTTTCTTAGCTTCAACATATGCTATGCTGCAGTGGAATTAGAAAGTTTGAAATCCTTCATTATTTTTTTTTTTTTTTTTTAAAGAAATAACTAGATGTATTAAAAAAGAAATCAGAACTGGCCAACTAATCACAGAAAAATACAATTGTTCATGCTCTCAACACCACCTTTGTTTTTTCCTTAGGAATTGGTCTTTTTCACTGGAAATCCATGGGTCCAGAATGTAACGAGCAAAAGAAACAAAAAGGAATTATATGATGTCTGGGCTGAAGCATAAAATGAAAGTTCATTATACCAACTCTAGCATTCCCAAATGAGGAATAAACTTAAGGCAGAAGATAACACTCCCAGACATCTGGACAAATTTTACTGCACTTGCACCACCACACTCCAAAACTGGGGGAGAATATACCACAGCATATTATTCAGAAATAATTACATCTGCAAAAATCTAAGGGAGGGTAGTGGAAGACATCTATTACAGACCAAATGCATGAGAAGCAGGGAAATGGCATACGAGCTCTGAACAGATTCTAAATCTTATTATTGAAAACTTAAGAGATTTTTCCTTGTTTACTTAGTTTCCTCAGATAAACACTTAAAACTTTTAACACAGCAAAAGAGCAGATACGGGGAAGATCAACTTGTTGACAAAATGAACACCATCACATCACAGAATTACACAATTAATAGCACAGATTTATGGTGGCTTATGAGGGGCCAGAATCCTTCTAAAGAACTAGAAAAGACAATACAGCCAAATTATATTGGAGCGTCCTAAGAAGAGGTTTCACAGGACTGCCCATGATTTTAGTACCTAAAAAACCCTGTACTGGACAAATACTTTTATAAAAATAATAGAAAGCATTTATTGACCTATTAAGAGATGTTATAAATTCAGTACAACAGAGCTGACGATGAAACCAATTGAAGAACAAGACTTGAAAAGATGCTCAAGCGTCTACGACAATATTGAATTCTCAGCTTGATTCTCCACGTCAATAAAAATATATTCCTACTCTTCATGACAACAATAAACAGATTCTTGCTCTCCTCCCAAATCTACCTGCATTACTGAAACAGTTGCATAAAAAAAAATTTAAAAAATCAATGTACTGAAGATTATCTCCAAGGGGTTACTTGCACTCAAAGGAAAATGGAGGCCCAGTTCTAAAGGGAGAGCTTAGAGAAAAACACCTGTCCTGCAAACTGCTGCCAGGGAGAAGACACATGCTAGGAAGACAAACAGGAGGAGAAGACTCAAAGAAAAACTTTGGAGATGTTGCCGCACAACAAGAGGCAAAAAAAAAAAGTTATGTTCCACTTTTTACAATCTTGAGAAATTTGTGAAGAAGTCTGAAAATACAGAAAAGAGAATGTTCAGCACTTGAGTTCAGATATATTCATTACTTACAAAGAAATCACAGTAAATGCAGCTCCATCTCATCAAGAAATTACTTGCTTTGCACTTAACAAAGCAGGCTCAAGTAAATCCAGACTTTATCCAACAAGGTCTTCCCCACTTCTTAAAATCCACAAAAAATGAAAATTTTAAGACATCCATACCATCTACTCTAGGTTGCAACAATAGCTACAGCTATTAAAAAACCAACCAACCAAACCACATTCTGCTACCTAATAGTAAAGTCTCTCAATAAAGTTTAAAATTCATGACTCTTCTTCCTACCTGTACCATACACAAGGAACTTCATTCCACTTTTCTCCACAACCATCTCCCACTTCGGCCAGAAACTATTTCTGCTGTAGATTAAGCACTAGCAGCTTGCTCACCCCTTCCTAGCAAGCTGTGCTCCCTACAAGTCTAGCTACCTCATCTTCTTGTAATCTGTCTCCAGCTGCTTTGTGTTCCATATAATGAGGAGCAGATTCTCCACCTGCACGGAATGTACCTGAAGCTGCCCTGAAAAAGAAAAGATCTGCACTCCAACACACTTGTGCTAAGGTGGGAATCAAAACCCAATCTTGTTCCTCCTGAGGGAATGCCTTGATACCTCCTGGGCCACAGAGAAGATGACCAGGGCTTTCTCCGCTGCCTAATCTTTTAAGCATATTTTGAGAGAAACTACTAAAGCACTTATTGTCAGAAGAGTCTCCAACTCTGCTACAATTTCCCCCATGAAGCAAACAGCTGAAGGGTGATCAGCTGTACACCACCTAGTGCTAATTATTCAAGAAAACCCCTCATCTTTATGTGATGAGGTTATGGAATAAGGCTAGATAGGGACTAGAGATGCTTTCATAACTGATATTCTATTTTACCTGTGGCCCTCCCCTTGCTCCTTTAAGTTATTTATAGAATCATAGAGTAGTTTAGGTTGAAAGGGATTTTTCAAGATCATCTAGTCCAACCCCCCTGCAGGGAGCAGGGGCATCTGCAACTAGAGCAGGTTGCTCAGAGCCCCAGACAACCTCACCTGGAACGGTTCCAGGGTTGAAGCACCTACCATGTCTCTGGGCAACCTGGGTCAGGGTCTCACCACACTCAGTGTAAAAAATGTCTTCCTCCTCTCTAGTCTTAAATCTCCCTCTTTTATTTTCAAACCATCACCCCTTGTCCTGTCACAACAGGCCCTGCTAAAAAGTCTGTTCCCCAGCTTTCTGATAGGCCTCCTTTAAGTACTGAAAGGCCACAGTAAGATCTCCCTGGAGCCTTCCCTTCTCAGAATCACAGAATTATTGAGGCTGGAAAAGACCTCTGAGATCATCGAGTCCAGCCTATGACCTAACACCATGACAT
>JAAGNO010003981.1:62694-72975 GCA_033439905.1 Ceryle rudis | reverse complement strand
CTTCCTTCCTTCCTTCCTTCCTTCCTTCCTTCCTTCCTTCCTTCCTTCCTTCCTTCCTTCCTTCCTTCCCTTCTTTCCTTTCCTTCTTTCCTTTCCTTCTCCCTTTCCCTTCCTTCTTTACATGATATTAGCTCTCTTTATAATAAACAATCCTTCATTTTAGTGTTTTACTTAAAATAGCCCATTTGTAACATGATGATTAAGTTCTTTCCAGCAAATATGTGAGAAGCATGATAGGAGTAACAAGTAGGATGCAACTTATTTTATCAAAATAACTTGTTGCTTAAACTGCATTCAGAGAATTGATACATTCGATTTTTGAAACACTAATTTCTGAGCAACTGTAAAAATACATAGAGAACAGTTGATTAAATTGTAACATTAAAGCTCTTTCACTAGAGCAATAAGATTTTTATTGCTCATTATGCATAGGAAAAAAAGTTTGTCTTATTTTTGCAGGGACAACACCCAGAATCATATAATTAAGAAGTGATATTCAACGTACAGTTGTTTACAGAAATGTCACACGTATTCTTAGCCTTTACATTCATCTAGAATTTTCCATTATATTATCAGGCTAGCCAAAAAAGTTTTAATAAGTATTCAAGAATTCAGCTACTAATATTGATTTATTTTTAATCATGTTCTCTGTTCCAGTATTTAAACACACTGCTCTTTGGTTGATTAATTGATTGTTCTCATCCTTTAAGAGGTTTCTTGATCACAGAATACCTAACTTCATTTTGGAATACAGTACTTTTAAATAGTGTCCTATTGCCTTAACACTGTATCTTTTTTGCCTCAATCCTACTCTATGTCTGTGTTCAGAAAGTTGCTAGAAGTTCACAGTAGTTGCTAAGGTGTGTAACTACTGCTGCACTGACAAGTGTAAGAGTTGTTTCTTTCTCTCAGTTTCTCCAGAGGGACAAGAGGGAACTAGAAGGGACTCTGTGTCAATAATTCTAAATAAGAAGGAAGAGGATATTTATCCTAAATGGACTCATATCTCAGATCATATGGAAAGCATTACGGAAGACAAACGATCTGAACTCCGGAAATTAAAATAAGAAACAGTAAGTTTATGACAATTGAGAGAATACATTAAGAAAGGGTAAAAAAGGAACAAGGTAAAAAACTGATAGAAGACAGAAACAGTAGGTTAGGAAACAAAATTAATATAAAATAAAAAGATATCTGAAAAAAAAAAAAAAAAAAGAAGGATGTGGTGAAACTTTAAGAAAACACAGACTGTATGTTTAATGGACTGATTTCATGGTCTACCTGTGCCTAAAATATTAGTATAAAACTACTACACTTGACTTATCCAATTCTTTACATTTTCTTGTGCAGACATTCCCCAGTTCAAGAGAGACAGTAAAATAGTAGAGGGAGTCCAGTGGAGAGCTACGAAGACAATTAAAGGACTGGAGCACCTCTCTTATGAGGAAAGGCTGAGAGCTTTGGGGCTGTTTAGCCTGGAGAAGACTGAGAGGGGATCTTACTAATGTTTACAAATGTCTGAAGGGTGGGTGTCAGGTAGAAGGGGCCAGCCTCTTTTCAGTGGTGCCCTGAGAAATGGTAGCAAGGTGAAACAGGAATTTCCACCTCAGCATGAGGAAATACTTCTTCCCTGTGAGAGTGACAGAGCACTGGAACAGGCTGCCCAGAAAGGTTGTGGAGTCTCCTTCTCTGGAGACTTTCAAGACCAACCTGGATGTGTTCCTTTGTGGCATGCCCCAGGTGTTCCTGTACTGGCAGGGGGGGTGGACTAGATGATTTCCAGAGGTCTCTTCCAACCCCTACCATTCTATGATTCTATGACATTTTGTGCAGACCAGATCCAAATAACTAGACCTCTATATGTCATGTTTGACCCAGCATGTTTCTAAAGATTACATCCTAATCACTCTAAAGATCCCTCTTGTGCAGATTTCTAGAAATGAGTTTGACTTTTAATTAAATACTTTTTCTCAAGGCAACTGAATTTTCTGAGTCTCTTGAGTACCCTTCAGGCAGATTCTACTGAAGAGTATATTGTCTCAAAAAAACCCCTCAAAATTGAAGTATAAATTTTCTCTTTATCTTAGACTGTAGAAAATGCTTCTATGTTTCAATTCCTGTGAGGAAAATCATTCTTGCTTCCCTTTAGCAGTTTTTTTTTTCACTTTTAACAAGAACTTGTTTCTGTGTTTCTTTAAATATGTCCTATTATTATACCACATATATATATATTTATTTATCTGTTTTCTGTTAACTTTTCTCCTATGGTCTCAAACTGATCACTATATCCAAGTATTTAAGTCCTTTTATTTCCTTTTTACAAGATGTCTTTCTGCTAGTTTCTCTATAAAACTTTTTCTCACTCAAGTCTTGTCTTTTTTCCATTTCAAATATTAAATTCTATCATCCTCAGACTAATTTTTGTCATTTCCTTAAGTGTGTGGCTGTGTTACAGTTTGTTGCTATCATATTGTTCTGTTTTAAATATTCAGGTCTTACATTCAGTTGAATATTACAACTAGAGCTCCATGAAATTCAGTCAGGTCCTATCGATATTCTCTAATGACTTGCAAGTGTTTTGTTATTTTTTAATAGTGGTAAAAAAAAAAAAAATCAGAAAAAATTTGTGTGTAATCATGCTTTACCATCAAAGGAATTATCAAGAAGTGACACTTCATGAAATATATTATTATGATAGTATAGTATGGTCCCAGACAATAAAAGCTGATATGTGAGTGTATATGTTTTGTGATACAGTGAAAGCTCCACTCAGTTACTTTAAACATAGCCCAAAAGAGCCATTTAGATGCTGCAGGTTCTCTTAGACATCTATATAAAACTCATATATATGACAGATATATGGTACTTGATGGAGAGTTTTGCCATTCTAGGGCATCTAAAGTCCAAGTGAAACACTCTAGGATATCTCAAATGGTAAAAATATTTAAGTTTAGTAAACTGAAACAAGCTTTATGGTGGGATACAATATCTAAATACAGGCAGTTTATAATGCATAAATCCAAACTCATCAGAAAGATGTAAATACAACCTTTTCACAAAATAGGGGCCTGTTAAAAACTTTAGTACATTTTAAAGTTCTAGGGATGTTTCATATTTCATTGATTTTAAATGTTTTGCATTAATTTTTGTAGTACAGTTTAGGATAGAGGTGTCTTTAGATGGAGAACAAAGATAACACAACAGGAATTGCAATAATTTAAAAACAGGGCAAAAGATCACAAAAGATTTCTGTAACCACATCTGAACTTGGTGTGTTTTAAGAAAAGGAAATGAGAAATTAAACACATACTTTACATAGTTACAAAAATTGATGATGCTGTTAAGAAAAAAAAGCAGTATTTCTTTTGACTAGGAAAAATATGCATAATTTGTCTGGAAATCCTCAATAAATTATTTACAAAATTATGGAGCAATTTAGTAAAAAACCCCAACAACAAAATTAAAAATAATTATAATTTCCAAATAGCACTGTTACTTGTTGGTTATCTTGATTAACATTCTAGTGAAGTGTGGGAGATAATCACCTAGTAGATGGAACAAGAGGCAGATATGCAAATCATTACTCACCACGATCTTCCTACAAATTCTTCCCATACAGCTTTAGATACCTAACAGTTAGTAAAATGCTATTCTAAACTAGAATTAAAAACTCTACTATACATTTAAAAGTTCATAGAGCAATCCAGCCAATTTACATTCCTAATACTTTACAGTGGTACTTGCTCTGTAAGTACTTCCAAGTCTTTCTCACTGTTACCTTATAGGAAACTTGGGTGCTTAGCCTGTGCTGCTGCTAGTCTAACTTTTAGGCAGCTAAATTTTGGTGAGGCTAGGAGCCAAGAACCTAAATATCTGTTTCTTAACACATCCAGAAGACCCTCTGTCTTGAAGGTTAACAGGAGATAGAAGCATAGTTCAACCAATAACCTGTTAGGGACAAACCCAAGATTTCTCTTTTTAATATATGGGATATGATTAGAGGAGTATTATTTAACTGGGAGCTAAAAAGACCCCATGCAACTGGAGGAAGGATAAAGGGCTTGTTGTGGTTTAGCACCAGCTGGGAGCCAAGCTCTATCTATGCAGCTCTTGTTCACCACCTTGGCCTCCCAAAATGGGAAGGAGAGGAAGCATAAAAGTACAAAAACCCCACGTGCAAAAACCCCACAGGCTGAGGTAAGGAGTTTTTAATACAACACAATGGGAGAAATAAAAAAAAATGACAACAATAATAGCAATGAAACAATACACAAAAGTAGTGATACCAAATGAACAGAGAAGCATGGTGCTGCTCTGAACAACTGCCCTAAAGCCTGCCCTTTGCTTGTCCCTCCTCCACCCTTAGAGATTAGGCATGGCATCAGTATCAAATAACTGGTTGCCTGGTTTGCTTGTCTATCCCCCATTGTAACCTCCCCCCACCCCAAATATGGTGAAAATTAACCCTATCCTAACTAAACCCAGGACAAGGATACAAGGTCCTTTTGAATACAGTCACTAAATTATCACTGAGCTGGAAAAAGGAGAGGAGAGGAGAGGAGAGGAGAGGAGAGGAGAGGAGAGGAGAGGAGAGGAGAGGAGAGGAGAGGAGAGGAGAGGAGAAAGAGGAGAAAGAGGAGAAAGAGGAGAAAGAGGAAACTAGGGTCTTGAGTCTCCTGGTTCTACTCCTGGAAAGTAGAAAAATTGGGTTCTAGTGTTTTTGTTTAGTATATGTTTCCAATAATGTACATAAATATTATCAATACTAACATCGAAAAATTCTTCACATCATAGTTGTGTCATGTAGATCACTTAAAAAAAAAGGAACAAGTGCCCTCCTATATGGTGACAGCACTCTGGAGGTGTGCACACACACAAATATGAAGCAGATACATTTAAGCAACTATTTAAGTAGAGATAGTAACATACCTGTCTGGTTCTTGGGTGATAACATCTAATCTTGGAGATATCAAATGGTTTTAAGGTGTAATTTGTCTGAGGTATCTGCAATGTGGACATTTCTATGAGTCAGTCATCTGAAGTCTTTCTTATAGCCAATTCAAAGAAATGGGCATTCTGAAAGCACACTTTAGCTTGTCCTAAGGTAGATGCCCTTATTTAGTAAGCTGAATAATTTTAAATATGCCACTTCCTACTATTACTTGTGAGTGAATCTTAAAATGATTGGTTCAGATAACAATGTTTGTAACTACACCATTACATCCAGACTTTCCAAACTGGCAGAGTTTGTTTAGTCAAAGAATTGTGTAGCAATATGAGCCATAGTCACACCTATAGCAGTCTACTGAAATTATATACAAGGAAAACTGAGCTGCTGCAAATACCTCCAATACATGCTAAAAGATAGGAAACAATCTACGTAAATTAAAGGTTTCTGAAAGAAGTAAAAACATAGCCTATCTACCATTTTAGCACATTAGTCATAGGGTAATTATTTTTCATTTTTTCTTCCTTCCAAAAGAATTCTAATATTCTCAGAGTGTAGCCCTGCAAGTAATTTTTTTCACGTTACTGATAAAAAGACTTTTCACTGACTTGACAAAGCAGGATCAGGGGAATTTTCTGGGGTTCCTTTGGACTCAGATTACTTTTGCTTGTTTTACAAGTGAACTTCTAATTATACTGTTAGGATATAAATTAGACTAAGAATAGATTCCTGATGAAATGATGAAACAGAATTTGTTACACTAAGGAAATGAAGAGACACAGAATAAAGATATTCCTGGCCGGAGAGAATTTAAGACATGAACTAACACATTTTCACAGACAGGCAGATAGGCAAAACCAAGAAAATAATGAGACAACATGATTGCTTTTGGTGCATCTGCTATTGTTAAGGCTTTTACAACCATCACTGACAAGAAGAATTTTGGAAAAAAAAAAATATATAATAACAGAGCTGTTAGATATTTGTAATATGTTGGATTGAGTGCAGTCTCAGCAAGTTTGCAGATGACAGCAAGCTAAGTGGTGAGGCTGACATACTGGAGGAAAGGGATGCCATCCTGAGGGACCTTGACAGGCTTGAGAGTCGGGCCAATGCAAACTTCATAGAAGTTCAACAAGGCCAAGTGCAAGGTCCTACACATGGGTCAAGGCAACCAGTGTCAATACAGCCTGATGGATGAAGGACTTGAGAGCAGATGTGTGGAAAAGAACTTTGAGATATTGGTAGATGAAAAGCTAGACATGAGCCAGGAATGAGCTTACAGATGGATTTGTTTGAAATGAACTTGATGCAGATCAACATCAAGGAAAAGCTGCACACTAAGATGATCCTGCTTTCAGTCGTCACAGAGTCTGCACAGGTACAACACTCTACTGTACGTTTACTGCAAGACTGGTCATGCTGATGAGGCCATCCTGAATGACAGATAGATGTTCATGGATCTGGTCAGCTATCTGTTGGCAACTATTTTCATTCAGCTGGATGCCACGCTGGAGAACTGACCTACAAGACAAATCAACAATTGTTACTCATACTATGCATTAATCAAGTTGCTTCCCACTTGCAGCCAAAACACAATGTCCACACACTTTTGCATGAGCTTGCTTTATAAAGACATAGCCAAGCAGCAGGAATTGATCATGTTGAATGGCATCTTTAATCAGGTTTAGGCAACTCTTGACTCTGATAGACCAGAATAGCAGGCTTGAATGCAATTCTGTTTTTCCAAGAAAGGTTTTGTTCATTATCAAGGATGTAAAATTTAAGCTGATGCTCAGCAAAGGTGTTTTTTGTCTGATGGGCTCCCTGGCAGCAAGGATATATAAACTGGTTATCACTGTGAAAAAAAAGGGCAGGTAGCACCTGATTTTGAGAACAGCTGCTATATAAGGGAATATATGCTGCTCTTACAGATGACTGACAGACATATGAAAGACCATTTCCTGATGCATTTCTGGAAAGCATTTTTCTGTGGGCTATACTCTGCCTTTGACCAGTCTCTATACCAGGAATGTGCTGATCATTGTTTCTTGACTAAAATAGGAAACCTGAAAGCAGAAATAGATTTTTCAGGTGCTTTAATCATGACTGTTCACACAGAGGTATGGCTAACTTATCTCTTCATATTTCCAAATGATCTCTTCCACAGCACAATATGTATATGTTTGGCTTTTGTGTCAGAAGAAAGAAAACCCCAAAACCAGCCAGTTCTTTCCCTAAAAGTCTTTACTTGCCCAGAAGAATTTACAGAGAGATACCTAAGTGGATCATCATCAGATGCTTCTTAACTGTCTTGCCAAGAGTTTATGTGTCCTGTTAGAGAAACAACCTGGTTCTTAATTAATTCTATGTATTTTGCATGTGATTGAGGCCATGACTCTTTTTAACCCTTTAAAAATGTACAGGATATTAAGCTTCTGGTGATGCACAGACTTAGTAAAAGCTTTTCAATTTCACTACTCCTATACATATAGCTCATCAAATCACTGATGACAACCATCTTTATTTTATGAAGGGTAAATAAGATGGTTACTACTAAAACTCTTAGGTAATACCTCTCCAGATTTGATGAAAGGATATTTATAGAGGTGATACAGCAGTTGCCAGCAACACTCAAACACCACATAGCCTTGTCAGGCAAAACAAGAATAAGAGATTAGTGTTCTCCACTCCTATCTCCAAACATGGGCAATTCATGGCTGCAATAGGGGAGGCTATTATCATTTCCATGGAACATAAGGCCCCTCTTTTGTCTGCTCTTTTTGTTTACAGAGATGCATTTAACTTTCAAACAGCAGTCAGCTTGACAACTCACAAATATGATGTCATGATAAAAGTAACAAAGCTTAAGGGCACCTATGAAATCATAAGGCTCTAGATGTGCACATGCAAAGGTGAAGTATGCTATAAAATTATTAGTTGTGCATTCTAGGGTCACGTGTCCTTTGCTGTGCTTCCACAGGACAGTGGCCACATTCTCATCAACAGAATCCCAGGGAGTTGCATCATAAATCAAAGAAAAGCGGTAACCACACAGTTTGTGTGTTTTCATTATGACAATGATGTTGGGAAGATTGGATATCTGAAAAAAAAAAGTCCCACAGAGAATTTTAAAGCACATAGGTAATTTTTTGTTTTGTGTAGCTTTTCTTTATACACTCAGGCTGCAGAGCAAAGCCTTCTTTCTGCCTGTGATCATTGAGGTACAATTTAACTTTTCTTAAATATGTTTTTCTCTAGTGTTTCTCACTCTTTTTCCCCTTTCCCTCTGACTGTATGGCATTTTTTGCCTTTTCTTAAATATTCTTCCCCCAAGGTGCCACCATCTTGGCTGAGGGGCTTAGCTGTGCCCTGTGACAGGAGTGCTACAGTGTTTACAGAACTTAAAATAATGTATAACCATACAAGCAGAGACCAGCACAGGATGCTAAGAGAGATCTATAGGCTGATCTAGCTGCATGTTTTCATCCCCTTCTTTCTCACAGAATATTTTACAAATCAGCACCATAACCTCATTCCTTGAAGTCTCCTTCAAAGTTTTCACTTCCTGTACAATAGTAACTTGGTTCTTTTTGCAGGTCAAAAACTTTCCCCTTATTACCTGTAGGCCATGCAAAAAAATTGCCTTCCCTCCACAAGCATAATGGTGTCCACTCTATAATATTCTGGTTGTGGATGAGGGCTTGCATAGTTTAGATTTGCAGCCATATTGCAGAAACTGGGGAGATAACCTTTTCAGCCCTCAAGTCTCAGTGCTTGAGAAAAGCTGCTTAGTTTCACAGGTTCAAAATTTAGAGCCTACAAAACGTATACCCTGGGGTAGGGACTTGACATGCATTCATCATCTTGCATTCTTCACCACATATCCATTTTTATTTTCATAAACTGGCTTACTAAGAACTAGTCAGCATAACCTTTAGTGTTACATGCTTATGAAATCATAACACCAAAACCATAAACAACCAAATCAAGTCTACAAGACATGTGTCCCCTTTAAACTCTCATCCTCCTTCAACTTTCCTTTTTATCCTTTTTTTTTTTTTTTTTTAAATCCCATTATAGTTTTGGTGCTAAGTCCAGAGCAAATATGTAAATCAGAATGTATGCCCCAGTTTGTGCATATATTCCGGGCATCAGAAAATAGATCCTTTCTCTGTTTCTGTAATTTTGATGATGGGCATGAACCTCTTGGGCTGGTTTATATTTGTGATATATTCATAGCACATATCATATTTCCAGTCTTTATATTCATGAAGCTTTTCCATGTAGGCTTTGCAAGTCTCACATAAAATGTGAGACTTTCTTTTTTATTTTTTTTTTAATTGCCAGGATCTTCTCCCACTGTAAAGATTGCCCAGACCTGCACAGCAGTATGTAGTCTGCAGAGTCTGGCAACAGGCAGGCACAGCAGTAGTATTTACATTTGTGAAAGTTGTACAATGTACAAAGCTAACTATTTTTTTTTTTCCCAAATAGCCTTAACAATATACAAGTTTCAACATGGGAAACACTGTCATTTGGCTAATACATTCCCCAGTCTTTTTTTAAACTCAGCATGACAGCACATGTATTAATAGAAAGCAAACCTTAGGCAATGGAATCTTATGTGCACTGACCACCCTACTTTGTCATGCAGAACTTTTGCACTAATAGTTCTGCATGTCAGATCCCTCAGCACTGAGCAGAGTCTATTTTCCCTGTTATTTAGATGAATTAAATATCCCCAATTAAAAATTTTAGAATGGGGATTAGATCTAGGGTTCTGTGTATCCAACCTTCAACTGCACTTAAAGGCAGACAGGTGGAAATTTTGATTGAAGCAAATCTCTCTTTTACTTTATAATTACTGATCTAGTCCAAAAATGTCTCTGTGTTCACACTGTTTAAAATCATATGGAGAGTACTGAGAGTCATACATTTTATGGCTTCAAGACAGAGCTCAACATAGTCACCAGATGCAAAAAGCTGTGTACCTCTTAAAACCAGAATTTATCAGGTCTATCTACAAATGTTTCAGAAGCTTCATATAGAAATACTCAGTACAAATAAACAAATCTGCATCCTTCTACATATTGCTTAGCCTTGAACCTCGAGTGTTGCCTTGTCCCACAGATGTGTTCAGCTTTGTTCATGTCCTTCTACCCTTTTCAGGGCATGGTGCCCTTCTTAAGCTGACTACCCCCACAGTGTGTTGGGAGTTACTCAAACCTGAAGTAGTGAGCCTAAGTTGTCTTTTATTTTGATTTTCATTCCATTCACATTGAAATGTAATTTATTTGTTTATTTCAAAATAAATAATATTTTTTACATCT
>JAAGNO010003981.1:36932-51058 GCA_033439905.1 Ceryle rudis | reverse complement strand
CTTCCTTCGCGCTCTTTCCATGGTTCAAGGACAGTTCCTGATAACAGTGTCTGTTTTCTTCCAACCAAGATCCCACACTATATACTCACGGAGCCATCTGGAAAGAGTGAGGACTGTTGACAGAAAGCAGGGGGTCTAATCAGACATGGCCTGGAAATCTTACAGTTGTTGGAGGCGGTACAGAAGCCTAAAGCTGTAGCCATAATGCATTATATGCCCACCAAAGGGATAACCAAAATATAGCTAAAGGCAAAAGAAGAGCAGATTTGAAGGCAAAAGAAGCAGCAAAGAGAACACTGAAGAAGTTTCAGGGAGCATTAATCCTCCAAACAACAGTTCTACCTGAGTCACAAAATTATACTTCAAAGGAAGTCCAACTGGAAGAAAAGTTCAAGTGTAAAAAGTGAGAAGATGGACGGTGCAATACTCCCAATGAACAAACCCTAATAACAACATCAACGACTGAACAGCTGATGAAAGATCTGTGCAAAGAAACACACTTTGGTGCAGACACCATGATAAATATTATAAAGTGCTTTGCGATAGGGTTTGTTCATTGGGAGTATTGCACCCTCCACCCCCCATGGCCACTGACATTCCGCCTGCCCGTGCGAAGTGGAGCCCGGATGGCTGTAGCACCAGCCAGGTAGGGGAGCTTGCAGTTCCCCACCTTCCGCAGCGCTGGCCCCATCGGCACTGTCACATGCCCCCACAGCAGCGCCCTCGGATGACAGCTGTCTGGAGGAAGAAGACCCTCTGGACCCCAGGCTGGCAGCCCCTGAGAACCTGATCTTTATCCCCCAGATGATAACACCTGGGGGGCATGTCAGGGGTCATGTGTGCCATCTCATTTGCAGGATGGGTCAGGCAGGCCAGAGGAGGAAATGGGAGGCTATCAAGGGGTCTTGGAAAATTGTAGAAAGGAAGCCATTAAACGTGGAGACCCTAACATGTTAAAGGCTTTCCCTGTGCATTAACAGAGCAACCAAGCCCCAAGCTGGGAGGCCCTGCCATATGAGGCAGTGACAGTTGCAGAAATCAGTCCATGATTATGGCATTCAGTCATCTTTCACGATTAATCTGTTTAGCATAATCAGGGACAGGTATACTATTACCATGTGTGACTGGAAGATATTGATTTGTATGACTCTCCTCAATGCAGTACACTGTGTGGTTGACCAAGTACAAGGAGCTTGCTACTGCAAGGGTACTGGACAATATAGCAGGAATGAAGGCAATTAGCATTGAGGAACTGCTGGGGGAGGGGCAGTATGCCAGGCCGCTTCACCTGTTTCCGCCAGCGCTGCCGCTCCAGTGCTGAGCCAGGAGGCAGGTAGAGGCGAAAGCAGGCTGAGGCTCCACCGACTCCTGCCAAGAAATTCCCCTTCTTTATGCTGTGATCTCCCAGCCTGGTGTGGCACTGGGGTCGCAGGATGGGGTAGGGGGGAATGTGGGCTGTACCCAGCCCTCCCGCCCACACATCTCTTCAGGGCACTGCCCCACACTCTTTCCTCCAGGGTGATTTGTCAAACTTCGCCCCACCTTCTGCCAGCAGCAGCAGCAGGGCTGTCCTCTCCTCTGTGCTGCCTCCTCCTCCTCCTTGGTATCCTGTATGTACAGCAACAAAAAAATATATCCCAAACCCAGCCCTTGAGCCGAGACTGGAGCAGCTCACTGGATCTCTGGGGCTGTTCTTATTGCCAGGGCTGATTGATACAGACCATCAGGGAGAACTAAAGATTATGGCATGGACTCCCACCCCTCCCTGTCACGTGCCGGAGGGGCAATGTCTGGTGCAATTAGTGCCTTTTATCTCTAGTGCTGGTCCTGGACAGGGGCACTGAAAGGGCGGTTTTGGCAGCACTAGGCAGCTAGTGGTTTTCTGGACACAGTCAGTAACACACCACCAACCAATGACGACATGACATATTAACGGTGTGGACTTTAAGGGCCTAGAGGACACCAAGGCTCATGTTACTATCATTTGGTCATGAGAATGGCCATGAGACTGGCTAGTGTGACATCCTGCCTCGGCTATTGTTGGGGTAGGGGGAATTCAGCACCCAAAGCAGAGCACCCAGCTGTTGACAATACAGGGACCCGAGGGGAAGGTTGCACATGCTGCTCCATTTGTAATTCCAGTCCCTTGTACTTTATGGGAGAGGGATATATTGTGCCAATATGGCCTCATCTTGAGTATGCCTTTTTGACTGGGGCCACTGGAGTGTGGCAGCCATCCCTAAAGCTTATGTGGAAAACCTCATTTCCAGTCTGGGTGGACCAGTGGCCCCTGAAAAATGAAGGGCTGCTTTGTCTACATGAACTTATGGAAGAGCAATTGGCTGCGGGCCACATCGTTCCCACAGCTAGCCCGTGGAATACACCTGTCTTTGTCATCCCGAAGAAAAGTGGCAAGTGGAGATTGATACGTGATTTGTGTGCAGTCAACACTGTCATTGAGCTGATGAGGGCCCTCCAACCTGGTATTCCTTCACCATCTATGTTGCCCACTAAATGTCCAATGGTTGTCATTGACCTGAAGGGCTGTTTTTTCACCACCCCTTTACACATGGAGGATGCTCCAAAGTTTGCCTTTTCTGTTCCAGCTATCAATCATCAAAAGCCAGTGCAACATTATCGTTGGACAGTTTTGCCTCAGGGAATGCTGAATAGCTCAACCCTGTGCCAGCTGACGGTGGTCAGTTCTCTACAACCAGTTCAATGCTGCTTTCCACAAGCTCTTATCTACTATTATATGAATGATATTTTGTTATCGACAACTTATATAGATTGGATTGATGAGCCAACATTAATGGTATGAGCTTCAACAAGGCCAGGTGCCGGGTTCTGCACTTGGGCCACAACAACCCCATGCAATGCTACAGGCTTGGGGAAGTGTGGCTGGAAACCTGGGGGTTCTAATTGACAAGTGGCTGAATATGAGCCAGCAGTGTGCCCAGGTGGCCAAGAAAGCCAGTGGCATCCTGGCTTGTATTAGAAATGGTGTGAACAGCAGAAGTAGGGAGGCGATTGTCTCCCCTGTACTCAGCACTGGGGAGGCCACACGTTGAGTATCGTGTCCAGTTTGGGGCACCTCAATACAAGAGACATATCAAGGTGCAGGAGCAAGTGCAGAGGAGGTCAACGAAGCCGGTGAAGGGCCTGGAGAATAACTCTTATGAAGAGTGATTGAAGGAGCTGGGACTGTTTAGTTTGAAGAAGAGGAGGCTAAGGGGAGACCTCATCACTGTCTGCAACTACCTGAAAGGACATTGTAAAGAGGTTGGTGCTGGTATCTTCTCACAGGTAATTAACAATAGAACAAGAGGGAATGGATTCAAGCTGCAACAGGGTAGGTTTAGACTGGACATTAGGGAAAAAAAAATTCACAGAAAGAGTAGTCAGACACTGGAATGGGCTGCCCAGAGAGGTGGTTGAATCACCATTCCTGGATGTGCTTAAGGTTGTTTAGATGTGGTGTGTTAGGGGATGTGGTTTAGGGGTGAACTTTGTAGAGTAGGGTTAATTATTGGACTTGATGATCTCAAGGGTCTTTTCCAACCTGAATAATTCTATGATTCCATGATTCTATGTGATGTAATTGGCATCAGGGTAGTTGGGTTCAATATTGATTTGTATGTATTTCATTTTAGGTTTACTGTTGACATTAAAACTGGTTTAGTTTTCTTTTCTAATCTATAAATCTCTCTCCCTTATTTCCTTTCTCTTCCCCTTTGGGAAAGGGGAGGGATTAATAGAGAGTATCTGGTGTTTGTCTAGTGGATAGCCCAGCCCTAACCCTTGACATTATGAAAAAGACTGGCAAACAATCTCATAGCTAGCATATTAAAAAAAAAGTCTATTAAAAATCCTGGGAGAAAATCAGTTTGGATATATTCAAGTAGTTAAGTGGAATACACAAAACTGTTTTATCTTTAGTTTGTAATAACTTTCAGAGTGTTTATATGCATGTGTGGATGATGAGTGCACTTTCAGCACCTGAATGAAGTTGTCTAACAGTTCTACGTGTTTCTGCAGTGTTTGGTGCTAAAGGCAAATAGACTTTCTGATTCACTTTCTTGTACTAAGAATTTTACAGCTTTCCTATTTCAAATTGTAGGTTACAAAGTTGGCACTTCATATTTTACACCTAATGGACAGATAAATTGATTTTAAAATGACATAGTAAATTTCCTACATGCAATTTGTGATATAACCACAAAGTTTTTTGTGAGATTAGTTTTTGAGATTACTGTTTCTAGCTTCTATTGAAACTGCTGCTTTGTTGACAGTGATTACTCTGCAACAGCTTTAGTACTGTAGTCTGAATTTCTTTTGTCACAAGAGCATGTATTTTACCCATCCAGTTAGTATTCCACAATCCACAGAAACTGGGTTTTGGTTATTCTTTCCTCTTGCTCTCAATTTCCCTTTTACCCTCCATATTAATAGCAAGCAATTCAAGGGATAAAAGTATCTGCCATCCCGAGGGGATAATTAGGGTTCTAAACACATCCTCTTTTCCTTGATAGGGTTGTAATGAAGAAATGTATTGTGAAACTAGGTCTTAATAAAGAGCATAGGACAGTTGCACACCTCAGAAATGGCTGTCAAAACATTTAGTGAGCCTAGTAGTGATTGACAGGAAACTGTCCCAGGGCTCTTAAGAGGAGTTTGTCTTCAACTCCACCTTTCCTGAGCTATTGGTGCTGAATTTGATTCCACAGGCAGGTGCATCTTTGTGCTTAGAACCCACTCCTCAAGGCAAATATCCAGAACTGTTTCATGAATTTATCAGGATGTATATCCTAGCAACTGGATCTAGTTGAAGATGTGCCTGTTAATTGCAGGGGTTTAGACTAGATGTACCTTCCAACACAAACCATTCTGTGATTATCATATTTAACAAATCTTTAATTTAGGGACTAAGAGTGCTTGAATCTCATATTCCTGAAAATCAGATTCCACCAGAAAGTTGAAGCCATCTCAGCGTTTCATTACACAAGAGCATATTATTTCATTCATGCAGAAATGAATGAAGGTGGTTTTCAGTATTTCCTGTTTGGCTGGTTGGTCTGGTTTTAATTACTCATCACAGGGAGGGAATCATTGAGACAAAAAGCAAAAATCAGCACTATTGAGTATGGCTAGTATGATAACCTCTCAGTTGTACAGCATTGTCTGTTGGAAGCCAAAGCCTTTGAGAGTAGTATTTGCTAAGAGAATGTTCCCAAAAGTCTGCCAAAATGTCACAGCCTAATAGTTTGTTAGAAAAGTTCCCTGTTCATTTTTAACAATTCAAATCTGTGAAAGACATCTATATTTTACAGAAATTATGAAACTAGTCAAATTTGCCACATTGTGGAAGTAGAATATTTAGTGTTAATTAATTTTTTCAGTCAGATTTATCACTGGGTAACATTTAAAGATAAAAGAATATTTTTTAATATTTTTATAATAAATGTACTGGATGTCTAAAATTACTTGGAATATTTTGAAAGTCACATGAATGTAAGTATTTAAAAGGAAAACTAATTACATACTAGGCAGATTAATCAGTATCTTCTCTACCTGCTTAAGTTAGCTTTCTTATGCGTCTTCACTAGCATACTGCAGACTGTTTTCAGAACTCACCAATTCCTATTTTACCATTTTAAAAAAGTTTGTGGTTCCCTATCCTTCTCCCTTTTTTTTCCTCCGTTAACCCAAGTTAAGAGTTCTGAAGACTGCTTCTGAACTCCCTTCCTTTCTGTCCAAGCCCTTTCAAAAAGCTCTTATTTGAAAAATATATCACATAATCAACAAGTTATGAAGTTTTTTCTTTAAACTGAAAATTTCTTAAAGGCAAAAAGTATTTTTTTAGTAGAGGAAAATAAGTAATATAATTTCTTTTATTAAAAAAAGAAAAAAGAAACAAAACCAAAACCAAAACAAACAACAACCAACCAAACAAAACCAACAACAACCAAAAACACAGAAAAAAAACCCCAAGACAATACAAAACAATAACATAAACCAAACAAGCACAACATAAACAAAATCAACATAGAGAAGCACTTGACATTTTTGTCAAATACATACAAAGCTGGAGTTAGGGAAAACAGAAATCTGAGAGACCAAATATATAATACTTTCTCACAGTTTCTTGTTCAAAATAGCTTTCTCCTACATGTGAAAATGCAACTGAAAATGATGCTAACTAGAGCATATAAGACAACCATATTTTTAGCTATAGGCCAGTCAGTTCTAGTGCGTATGGAATTTAAGGGTGAGCTTTCACACGACAATAGAACAATAAAAAATAGTTGCAAAGATGTGAAGTATGGATCAAGTTTTGTGTAGGTTATTCTCACTGAAGAAGATGACAATGGGTTCATTGTTAATGCTTTTAAGATTCAGGAAGAATGTTTTAGTAGACTATTGATCCATTCTTAAATTCTTTCCTATGAAGATTGACTGCTCTGTGCAGACAGTTCTATACCGGTTAGAAGATACCATTTGTGCGTAGCTAAGGCCACACAAGAGAACTAGCTGAGGCAGACTCAGATAAAACCACGGAATGAATTAGCTGTTAAGCAGCAGGGATATTCAAAGGTCCAGTACTTCATCTCATTCCCAGACTTTCTTATTTTGTTATACAGGTTTTTTTTTGTGGGACCATTTATATGAATAACTGCTTACCATTACACTTATTACAATCATAGATCACCATTATCATTCAGCCTGAATGCTAATATACTCTAAGTGTTTCAGTGCTCAGAAATTCTGGAAAACAAGAGTCCAACCCCAGAACTGTTCTTTACCCTTCAGCTGCTGCCCACAGAGTGAGGAACCAGTGCTTGTGTGTACCCTGGTGGGTGCCACAGCTGGCAGCAGCTTGTAGGGAAGGGCACTGAGCCTCTACCAGTGTACAAGGTAAATTCAATCCCTCTAAGTGAGGGAGCTTTAATCCTTCTAAAGATTAAAATCCCTCTAAGGAAGGTTTAAGCATGGTTTAATGTTAGCGGCGCTCAGTTGGTGAGGAGCAAAACAGCCACAGCCTTCTTGCTCTTAGCATGTGTGGGGTCACAGGAGCTCAGCATAGCATCCAGACAGTGGAGAGCGGTGATCTCTGCACTCACCAAAGAAAACAGAGACAGAAAAGAAAGGAGAAAGCAGAAATACAGAGGACAGCAAGCGATAGAATAGTTACCACCAAGGTCCGGCGATGTCATCTGTGGGGAAGTGCTTCTCTGCACCCATAGTGTCCCAGATTTTTATACAGTTCTTTACCACTGCACCCTTGCTTTCTGCCCTGTACAGGTCAGAAAGTCCTTCTATCTTCTCCGTGCTCCTCCTCCGAGATAGGAGGGGGGGATATGGTGCCAGGGCTATGTCCTGCAGATAGTTGCAAAAGAGGAGGTTGAGACAACTGGTGCCCCAGGGGAGGTTTGGTCCTAGGAGGCGGCTTGAGACTGGCACTCTTTATCTTTTCTTGCCAAGTTGGTGGTTTTCAAGGCCTGGTTATCACTGGTCATTCTGCTCCCAGCGTCAGCTGAACTCCTTTGTTTTTTACCAATGGAACAGGTAATAGAAATATAGAAGGATTAGAAGGAAACAGAAGGATTTCAGCCATACTTTGTGAATTTTGGTTCTGTTATGTGTTAAATCTCAAGTACTGAATTCGCTCCTAGACAGAACACTTTTTCTTTTTAAAGATCACTACACAAATGCCCTAAATGTTAAGAAAAAAATGAGACATCTTCAATTTATCAGCAGTGTGTTAACTGATTGTTTTTCACTTTTGGTGTTCATTACAATTTTGCTCTAAATCTGATACATATTTTTAGTTGGCCAACTTCTTTCTTTATGACTCATTGTGCTTATTTTACAGAATGAACTTCAAATTAATTGAATGTACAACTCTTTATGTATTGAAAGACTTGTAGTTCAATTATTCATGTTCAATCAGTTGCCATATATTAGCACAAAATTATCATCAACAAAATGCAAAGAAATGGATCTCAACATCAAGGGACAACTAGAAATAAATTAACTTTAACCATTTAAATCATTAGCTCCAGAATTTTGTTGCTGTGCTTAAGCTCTGTGGACAGGATCCAGTCTGTCCAATTTCATTACCTAAGATGCACTTAGTTTTCACCCACTCAGTGAAAGAGCTGCACAAAGAAAATACTTCATTTAAGTGGACAAGGTGCCACCATCATGTGTCAGACAGTGTTTGTTGTCACTCAACTTGTTTGTTGGTCATTACTTCTAAAGTGGAAATTGTGAAAATTGATGGGAAAAAAAAGAAAATTTTGTTTATTTACTATTTTCCCACCATTGCTTATCTGTGTAACCAGATAACAAAACAACAGTGTGTCACAGAAGTGTAGAGACATTCAAACTATGAGATAGGATGTTATGGTGAATTCTGATATGTGGCACCTCTAAAAAATAGCAATATGAGGAATAACAGGGTGCTGCAGATAATTAGGTGGGAGTAATGTATACACAGAGGGCTAGCTCTGATACAGAGCACTATTAACAAGACAACAACATAAGACACAGCAGGAAATTGTAGATAACAAAAGAAAGTGGTAGCTTAGCAGAATTGCAGAACAAGGTAAAAAATACCAGGGCAGTTGCCAAATAAGATTATAAAGTCTGCTAAACCATGGCCAGTAGTAAAAGGGTCAACAGAAGAGAGATGTTTATTTGAAAGGGAATGGGAGTGGTAAATGAGAAGAACTTGAGAAGGGAATGGGAGTGGTAAATGAGAAGAACTTGAGAAAGGTAAATGGAAATACAAGGTGAAGTAAATCAGTGATTTGGGCTGTTGAGGGTATCTGTAGAGTAACACTTTGCCTGGTCATATCAGACTGGAGATAGAAAATAAACATATTTAGAGGGGTTTTTTATACACCAAAACTTATACCTGGTTGCCTGTGCAGTCAGGGAAGTCCTAGGCTTGGTACTTTCTCTAACGCTGTGAGACGTCTTCTACAGGAGGTCATCTAAACATCCTGAGTGTAAGAACATCAGTCTTAAATTGTTTGAATTTCAAGAATGATGGATAAAATTTCTCACAGACCATTCTGCAAATTGGTTACCATTTTATTTAAAAACAAAATAAAGTGATGTAGTTGTGCTAAGCAACTACAAAACAACTTAAAAATTCCTTCAAGTAATGGATGAGCAGCAGTTCATTTATTCTACCTGCCAAAAGGTTTTTTTTACAGAGATCTCTACACTTCACACTAGACAAATCTTAAGTCAGATGTAGTTAGGTATTTGTAAAGCATCCCAAACAGCAGATACAGAATTGAGCACAGCAAACATCTAAGTTATCGTCGCCAACCAAAATGTTGGCAGATAATTCCTTTGACTCCTTATTTACATCTCTGCCTGAAATTTTGGTTTTTGTTTTTTTTTTTTTCTGAGCAACTGAGTACTATACAGGGAAACAGATTCAGAAAGTGTATACCAATTTCTTATGGATATCTCAACATCTGGAACAGCCCTTTACTAAACCAGAGTATAAAATTACTCTGGAAGAAGATTTATCCAATAATTATGAGGGTGTTTTATGAGGGTGGGGGGTTTTTTTGGGTTGTTTTGGGGCTTTTTTTTTTTTATTTTAGGGGGGTGGGTATTTTTTGTTTTGGTTTGTTTGGTTATTTTTTGTAAACACATATGGAAAATTGAATAGCTCTTTTAGGTATTGCATTATATTATATTGTGCACATAGTATATGGCATTAAGAGCATCTTTCCAACTCTTTGGCAGCAAGAGTCTGTGACTGCAACCTCTTACCCCTACAGGGCAAATCTCCAGAGCAGTTTGCCTGCCAGCACCTACTGAAACAGTGCAGCTTTGCAACCTTGAATCCAACTGCTAGGAAAGAGCAATGGGAAAAGTGAAAGAATCATCAGCAAAGGTCTATTCCCATGCACTCAGGAGCTACACCTAAGCTCTAGGTCTTAGCCTTGGTTCCTGCTTGAGCTACATTTTAAGTACTTCTGTGCCTGGCCCTATGTCTCACTGATCTGCATCCTGATCTGCGAACTTACTTTCCCAGCTTTACTTCAGATCTGCCTCATCACTTCATACTTCTCTGGTCATCTGGACTCCTGACTGAACTTTGTTATTCTTCCATCAGCCAAATGACTAAACATCCAAAATCTTCTGAAGCTATGTAGCTAAATTCTGCCAAGAATCCAATAATCAATGAGTACAGAAGATCCTTTGCAAGTTAATGTAATCATTATAATTAGTACATAAAAAAATAAAAGTACTTGAAAAATAGAAAACTGAGCCTCAAGAGACCATTTAGAATATTTCCTGGCTCCAAAACAGTAACAACTACACTATTTGTAAATTGTTCTAATTTTACTCAGTTTGAAATTTGGTCTATTTCAGGCCTAAAGAAGCATTGTCAGTTTGAAGGCTTGCCTATTTGTGCAGCTGAATGACAGAAATTGCTTCTCCCTGAAAATGATCTCACTTGAGTAATTACTAGCAGATATTTATGCAATCTGTTTGCAAATTTCTCCTGTATGGATAATCTGTAACTTCTCTAAGCAGTATCCACATCTTTCATTATTCTCATCACTCTAAGTTTTGCTTAAATGTCTAATTATAGTTTGTAACTGACATGGAAAACAATATAATCTACATAATGTTCAGCGTGTATCTTCCATGATGCCTGACAACAGCTCTGTCCTAGCAAGACTAATGGAGTAGGATCACTGGAATATATTAGTGTGACAGTCCTTCTTCCTTATAGTCTTAGAAACATGACAATAAGGAATAAATAAGATCACAGGTTATAAAACTAAGTAATGAACCACTTCCTCACAGGGTACCTGTGGCCTAGATGCCATAGACATCAATAAAAAGTTTTTTGCATATTTTACCCAATGATTCAAACTTATAAGTCATGGAGCTCATAAAGAGAAAACTACTTATGTATGGACCAAAGTAATGGTAGATTGATGCAACAACATTTTTGAAACTACATTTTCCACCACTATTTTCTGAAGGTGTGTATTGTACAATGGAAGATAGTTTGACTGTAAGAAGAGTATTTATTCATAACAGACTTGCCTTACTACCACAAGCTGTGGGAGATTATTATCTTCAGTACATAACATTGTAACAAAGATTTTTCTGAAACATTGAAGCCATTGCTCACAGAATATAAATTGTCCTTACCACAGCTGCCTTAGAGTGGTCTTGGATCAAGAGCATCAAGAGAAACTAGCATATGAATTCAGAATGAATTAAGCATGTGATCTCATGTTTTGACCAAGGTGAAATATATAGTTCAAAAAATTTAATTGCTACTAAAATCTGTCAAAATATTCTGGCTTTCCCAATTGTTGTATACATTATGGAGACATAAAACTGAGTCAAAAGTCAGAATTTTGAAATATAAAAAAACTGAAAATGTCAAAAAGAGGTTTTCTTTTCTCTATTAATGTGATTGGTGAATTCAGAGTTTCAAAGTTTTCTTTTTTTTTTTTTTTTTTACCTTCCACAGCCTGCAGTTGGGCAGCTGCTTTACAGTTAACTTTCCATGGGCTGCAGGTGGACAGCCTGTCATTTCACCATGGGTTGCAGGGTAATCTCTGCTCCAGATCACCTTCCCCCCTCCTTCCTCACTGACCTTGGTGTCCACTTAGTTGTTCATCTCACATCCCACTCCTCTCCAAAACAAAACAAGTTGCCCAGCAGGTATACATCCCTCTTGGTCAGAGGCAGGTCTGAATTGATGCCAGAGGAGCTTCTAGAAGCTTCTCATAGGAGCCACCCTGTAGCCCCCTTCCTTACTACCAAACTCCTGACAGTCACAAACTTCACACATTCCATTTAAAAATGAAACAGACAAGTATGCTTGTGGACTGAAATTTTAAATTTTTGGCTACTCTAGGTTAAACACATTTTTTTTAAATGGATATAGGAATTAATAATATTTTAAAGACTGAATTATGTAGATATCGAAATAATGCAACTTAAAACATTTTTATACAAAGATAAATACTAATATCCCATTTCATATCTATGGATACTGAGATTAAAAAGTGATGTCTGTTGCATTAAGCTGTCTACAGCATTTTCCGTTTCTTTCTTTAGCTCATTCTTTCATAAATTCTCCCAACTGTTCCTCTGTATGAAGAATTGATCAGAGATCTACACAGAGATTAACAGTAGGACAAGTGAAACTTGAGCAGCCATTAATGCCAGTGCCATAAGCTCTTTCACTGGCCACAAAACTTCCAGCACACACAGGTCCCCACTCTGTTTCAGCATGTCTGGCTTTGTCTTCTGTTATGACCTTCAGCAAAGAACATACTGAAAAAGAGAAAAAAACCTATGGGTCTATCTATGGTAACTAACAGCAAAAAGTCAAGAACACCCTGCTTACTCCTCTGTGTCTTTTTTTTTTTTTTAATTAATTTTCTTTTCTAGTCCTATTCTGCTTTCTGTTTTCTGCTATCTCATCTGCACTGATAATTTTAATCAATTTTCACTACTACCAGGCCACTATGTTAATTTAAATACATATTTTCCATTTTTTTCTCCCTTAATCTTGTGAAGTTTTCCTATGGCCTCTACTTTTTCATCTTCTATACCTGGTTCAAGTCCTACATTGTCTTATTTGTGTTTGCAAGTAGTCCTCAAGCTACCTTCTTGTCCTGGCTTCACAAAAGTATCTGAGTGCCTCTCTGTTCCTATTTTGCCAAAAGGTCTGCACATTTCTGCCTTTCCTTACCATTACTATTCTTTCTGCATATTTTTCCTATTGTAACACTGTATGTTCTCTGTTTCACAGAATCACAGAATTACAGAATGTTAGGGATTGGAAAGGACCTTGAAAGATCATCTAAACCAATCCTCCTGTGGGAGCAGGATCACCTAGATCGGGTCAGACAGGAATGCGTCCAGGTGGGTTTTGAATGCCTCCTGAGAAGGAGAACCCACAACCACTCTGGGCAGCCTGTTCCAGTATTCTGTTACCCTCACCACGAGGAATTTTTTTCTTATGTTTATGTGGAACCTCCTGTGTTACAGCTCGCACCTGTTGCCCCTTTTCCTATCATTGGATGTCACTGAGAAGAGCCTGGCTCCATCCTCCTGACACTCACCCTTTATGTATTTATAAACATTAAGGAGGTCACCTCTCAGTCTTCTGCTCTCAAAGCTAGAGAGACCCAGCTCCCTCAGCCTTTCCTCATAAGGCAGATGTTCCACTCCCTTAATCATCTTTGTGGCTCTGTGCTGGACTCTCTCAAGCAGTTCCCTGTCCTTCTTGAACTGAGAGGCCCAGAACTAGACACAATATTCTAGATGTGCCCTCACCAGGGCAGAGTAGAGGGGAGAAGAACCTCTCTCGACCAACTAATGACACCTCTTTTAATATACACCAGGATGCCATTGGTCTTCTTGGCCACAAGGGCACATTGCTGGCTCATGGTCACCTTGCTGTCCACCAGGAACCCCAGGTCCCCCAGTATCCCCAGGTCCCTTTCCCCTATCCTGCTCTTCAACGGTTGAGTCCCCAACCTATAATGGTACCTGGGGCTGTTCTTTCCCACATGCAAGACTCTACAATTGCCCTTGTTATATTTCATTAAATTTCTCCCTGCCCAACTCTCCAGCCTGTCTAGGTCTTGCTGAATGTCCGCACAGCCTTCCAGTGTGTCATCCACTCCTCCCAGCTTTGTGTCATCAGCAAACTTTCTGACAGTGCACTCTATTTCCTCATCCAAGTCATTGATGAATATATTGAATAGTACTGGTCCCAGTACCAACCCTTGAGGGACTCCATCTAGACTCTGTCCCATTGACCACAACTCTCTGGCTTCTTTGCTTCAGCCAGTTCACAGTCCACCTCACTACCCTATCATCCACACTTCCTCAGTTTAGCTGCAAGGATGCTGTGGGAGACTATGTCAAATGCTTTACTGAAATCAAGGTAGACCACATCCACTGCTGTACCATTGTCATGGTTTAGGGCCAGGGTGGCCCCTTAGACCTATAACAGAAGCTCTCTGTTAAACACCCTCCCTCCCCAAAGGGGAAGAGAAAGGGAATAAGGGAGAGAGACTTAGTGATTAGAAAAGGAAACTAGAACAGCT
>JAAGNO010003981.1:19521-36832 GCA_033439905.1 Ceryle rudis | reverse complement strand
GGCAGAATGGAGTCCTCCTTGGATCATCCGAGGAAGGAAACAGAAGAGGACCTGAGGCAAGCTGAGCAAAGCTGGCAAAGCGGTCCAAGAAGGGAGAGGAGCCTGGGAGCCCCCAGAGAGAGAGCAGCGAGCGAGCAAGCTATAGGCCTTCCAGATCCTTCTGTTTTATACCAAATATGACATATATGGGATGGAATAACTCATTGGTCAGTTTGGGGTCACCTGCCCTGTCCGCTTCTCCCTGCAGGTGTGGCCTTTCACTTTCCTGCACCCCCGATGTGGTACACAAGATCCAGCAGTGGCCTCGGTCTGCGTACCAAGCCTTGGTAGTAGCTTTAAACATGGGATGTTATCACTGCCAGCAGCAGACACTGTCTGTGAAAACAGGTTGCTAACTTCAGCAAGTGCAGTTAGTTAGAAGAACTGAACTGAAAAGTAAAATCACTGAACAGAATTAGTTCTGTTCTTACTCAAACCAGGACAACCATCATCTATCCACCTGATTATGTCCTCATACAAAACTATCAGGTTCACCAAGCATGACTTCCCCTTGGTGAAGCTGTGTTAACTGCACCTAATGACCCTTTTATCCTTGATAAGCCTATAGACAGTGCCAAGGATAAGTTGTTCCATCACCTTTCCCTGGATGGAGGTGATGCTGACCAGTCTATAGTTACCAGGGTCACCTTTCTTGCCCTTTTTGAAGACTGGAGTGACATTTGCTTTCCTCAGGAACTTCTCCTGTTCCTCAAGACCTGCCAAAGATGCAGTGTGGCCTAGCAACAACCTCCACCAGCTCCCTCACCACCCACGGGTGCATCCCATCAGGACCCGTGGATTTATGGATGTCCAGATTGCTTAACTGGTCCCTAACCCAGTCCTCATCAACCAAGGCAAACTCCTCCTTTATCCTGACTTCTTCTGGGGCCTCAAGGGTCTGGTGCTCCTCAGGACAGCCTCCAACAGTACAGACAGAGACAAAGAAGGCATTCAGTAACTCCACCTTCTTTTTATCCTCTGTCACCAGCGAACCCACCTCATTCATCAGTGGGCCTACATTGCCTGTAGTGTTAGTTTTACCTGCAATGTATTTGAAGAAGCCCTTTCTGTTGTCCTTATCTCTCTTGCAAGGTTAAACTCCAAAAAGGCCTTAGCTTTCCTAGTTGCCTCCCTACATCCTCTGACAACTGTCTTCTATTCCTCCCAAGTGGCCAGCCCCTCCTTCCATGATCTGTACACTCTCTTCTTCCTCTTGAGTTTGCCCAGCAGTTCCCTGTTTAACCATGCAGGTCTCCTGGCACCCTTTCTTGACTTCCTACTTTTTGGGATTTGCAGCATGAAGAATCCATGCTGGGAATACTACATGACCAAATATAAATATCTGAACATTGTTAAGTCTAAAACTATGATGCTGGATTGAATTCCCTCTGTGATATCCATTTCTGGGAGTCTCAGTATATTATTGGTTCAGATTCTTCTCAGTCCTACACAGTTGCAGAATATAGGCTGTTGTCATGTTTCATTTCAATACATTAAGTTCTTGCACCTTGTGAAAGGGGGATTACATGAAAAAAGTCCTTTCCAAACATATTATACCATCATTTCCACTAGCTTTCTGGTTCCTAGAATTAGATTAGATTGTCATTTATTTACAGGAAAACTGACCCTTCAAACTCAAATGCTTCAGACTTGTGGTGAGTTGATCTTGGCTGGATGTCAGGTGCACACCAAGCTGCTCTGCAACTCCCCTTCTTTATCTGGACAGGGGAGAGAAAATACAATGAAAGACTCATGGGTCAAGATAAGGACAGGGAGAGATCACTCAGCAATTACTGTCACAGGCAAAATAGAGTCCTCTGGGGGAAATTAATTTGATTTATTACCAATCAGATCAGAGTACGATAAGGAGAAATAAAACCAAATCTTAAAACACCTTCCCTCACCCCTCCCTTCTTCCCAGGCTCAACTTCATGTCTGAATTGTCCTCCTCCTACCCCCAAAGCTGTGCAGGGGGATGGGGAATGAGGTTTGTGGTCAGTTCATCACATTATCTCTGCTTCTCCTTCCTCCTCACACTCTTTTCC
Source organism: Ceryle rudis (assembly GCA_033439905.1). Lineage (NCBI taxonomy): Eukaryota > Metazoa > Chordata > Aves > Coraciiformes > Cerylidae > Ceryle > Ceryle rudis. The sequence goes on along the minus strand of JAAGNO010003981.1, from coordinate 34,748 downwards.
TACTCCAGAGTGGGGTTACATCCGCAATAGACAGGCCTCCATGATCTTCTCCAATATTGGTCCTTCCCACGGACTACAGTTCCTCAAGAATTGTTTCAGTGTGGGTCCTTTCCACAGGGTGTAGTCCTTCAGGGGCATACTGATCCAGTGTGGGTCCCCAAGAGGGTCATAAGTTCTGCCAGCAAACCTGTTCCAGTGTAGGCTTCTCTCTGACTGGGTAAACAGATCCTGCCAGCAGCCTGCTCCAGCATGGGCTCTCCAAAGGGTCACAACCTCCATCAGGCACATCCACCTGCTCCAGAATAGGGTCCTCCATGAACTGTATACAGATATGTGCTCCATTGTGGATTTCCATGGGCTGCAAGGGGACAACACGCTTCACGGTGATCTTCTCAATGGCTATATGGGAATCTGTGGTCTGGTGCCTGGAGCACCTCCTCCCTCTTCTTCTTCACTGACCTTGGTGGCTGCAAGGCTGTTTCACCCTCCTTTCCCCCAGCTGCTGTAGTGCAGCAGTTTTTTCCCCTTCTTAAATATGTTATCACAGAGGTGCTACCACTATCACTGAAGGATTAACCTTGGACTGTGGTAGATCCATCTTGGAGCTAGTTGTTAGTGGCTCTATGGAATATGAGGGAAGTTTCTGGCATGCTCTCACAGAAGCCATCCCTGTAGCCCCTGCCACCTCTCCGCCTCCCAAAGTTTTGCCACAAAAACCCAATACAAGATTACACTGTTATTTTCTGTTAGATAATTTGTTCAACCACTGGTTCATTATGTAACTGGTCATTAGATAACATGCTGATGACACCAAACTGTATGGTGCTGTTGACATGCTGATGGGAAGGGATGCCATCCAGAGCAACCTTGACAGGCTGGAGAGGTGGGCCCATGCCAACCTCATGTTTTTTGTTTGATCCAGACCTCAATCCACAGGCTGACATCCTGGCTTGACCTTGCTCCTGTTGCATCACTGTGGACGTGCCTGCTTATTATAGGTCTGTGCCTGCCTCAGCAGTCCTACACTGTTCTTATTGTTCAGATGCCACTAGATTGGACCGTTGTTGGGAAGTTGCTACCTTGCCAGCCTTGCTGTATCTCTGGTCTACCAGCTCCCCTTTCCTTATAGGGCAGACCATCCTCTCCACTCCATGTCACAAGGAATAAGTAAGTGGACAATGTTTATTACAAAATTGCTACTTGTCACTGATTTAAATACAATAAGGAGTTAATTCTGTGTGTTTATATGTGACTCTTGAAACAGAAGAGGTTCTTAAGACTTAATATTGACATGCTACAAATATTTCATAACTCATCCAGAAATGCAGTTAATGCAGCTCTGCAGGGATAAGCTTAATGTGTTTTGGGGTGGACTTTCACTCTGAATTCAGACAGCTCAGGCTTAATCCAGATGGTTTCAGGCAGTATCTTTTTCAATGGTCATGACCTTCTGTAGTTGAGATGGAAATGGATCTCTTATAGGTACTGTGTCATCTGACACATAGATATCATATATACCCAAGGACATCTCAGAAGAAACACAGATGTTTAGGCATATGAATCAAGCCGCTGACCTCATAGCTAGACTTAGATTTAGATTAAGATGTCCAAGTTCAGATGTGTCTATACATTGATAAGAATGGGAATAAGACATTTAATTTTTTTTTAAGATACCTTTATTGTAGGCTACCTTTTGATGTCTGATTCAGGAGCTTAATTTCAAATCTCACATCATCTCTTGGCACATGTACTTACAGATGAATACTATAAAAGATCAAAATTCTGCAGGTCAAAAACTTCAATGCAGTAAGCACTGTTATATCCTACTATAAGGCTAAATCTTGTAAGTAATTGTTTACATTTTAATGATGTTTAAAAGATAGACATGAAGTGGCTCCAACACATATGACAACATGTAAAATAGATAGGAAATCCAGAAAACCTAAAAAAGTAAAAAGACTGAGGAAAATAAGAAAAAGTTGAATGTGAACAGTAATTTAGATTGTCCATAGAGACCATTCACCTGCTAATCTGAGAATATATTTATTGTAATAGCTTTTACTCTCTATTAAAAGAAATAAAACTACCATGACAGATTTGTATGTCTGTCAAAATGTGTGGACTTTTATTTACACTGTGGTTATAACTAAAGAGTATGCACTATAATCTGAGTACTGCAGAACAGCAGATTAGGGAATAGCAGATTATCATGCCTAGCACCTCCTGACATAGTAACAGAGAAGTCATCTATATTAGTTCTTTACCAGGCAAAAAAATTACTTCTTTAAGTATTTGCACTATAAGAAGTAGTCTGGCTGAAGGAACCTGATTATTCTATTTCAGGTTCCTGTGAGATGGAACCTCCCAAGTAACCTTTGGACCAGGGCTATGCTGCTCACAGTTGTTCACAAAACAGAGAAACAAAAGCACAGTTAAAAGGGAAAGTCTCACCTAGAGAATGAATAAGAGATGCCTAAACATCACAATAAATGAAGAGTCTAGATTTTTGTTAATTTAATGACAGTTGTGTGCCTTAAGTGTACAACAAACAACCCCAAGCCAATCATTCATTCATTCATTCATTCATTCATTCATTCATTCATTCATCTGGCCTGGGAAGTATTAAAGGACTTAACAAGCATTTGCCAAATGACTGATTTCTGAGCTCTGATGGGTCTCTGACCATCATAGGGATGAGTCTTTTGGTTGTGCTGGTGTGGTACTGACAGGGAAGTGCTGGAGTTCAAGCAGGAGAGGTAGAACTTGTTCCTCCTTCTTGTTTTGCTGGATGTGAAATGACTTCTATTCCTCTTCCCCAGGTCTAGACTGCAGTGAGACTATTCACAAATCTGCAACCACTTTATACTCTCTTTACAAACATGGCCAACCACCACCAAGGTAAGACAGATGGGAGAGCTGAGCCTTTATAAGCACCAAATACAAAGAGTGCTCACATACACGAGTGATACAAGTTCAGTCTTGAAGCTTGCTAGCAGATCAAACTCATAGGGACACACACACATGCATCACACACACGCACACACACAGGAAAGTGTCTCTCATAGCTGATTCAGTTTTATGATCTCCCTAGTAGATGACACGCTCCTTATGTTATCTCCTTTTAAGTTCAACTTAAAGTTCACTACCATCTCACACAGAGAACACACACATGCAAAAGTACTTAGGATGGTAGTTTAAGAAGGTAGAATAGACATTGGTGATGACGTGTAAGATCCAGACAGACTTGTGCACTTGCCAGCTCCTCGCTTAAATGCTACTGAACCATTTTATCCCCTCTTCTCTCCAATTTGCCATGCTTACTGCTATTTAATTTACCTTGATCCCCTTTTGCTTCTTCCTCTAATCCTATAATAATAATTGTATCTCTCTACAATCATCTTAAAACATCTCATAAGAACTGCGCAGTTTCTCAAGCCCCGTCAAATGTCTTATAAAGAGGTTTATTTTTTCTTATCAGTTGCAAAGTTCCGGCTGCACAACTCCAAAGTTACACTTGAGTGATTCCTTTAGTGGCCCTTCAGTCAGCAATCTGAGAGCTATGATCATTATTACTGTCTCCTTTTTGTTTCCTGCTGATGAGGATTTGTGTTTGGTTTATCGTTTTTCTTACCCTTAAGGAAATATCCTAATAAACCAGGTGTTCTTACATTCCACATATCCTTAAGTTGTGGTATTTGTACAGAAAGTAAGGTCTCCTGAGACAGTGCTGGACCTGATCAGAGACTGACTGGAAGATTGATAGACAGCCCAAGCAAAAACATGCAGAAGACCAAATCTGACAAGGAAAGAGTACAAGTTATGAGAAGCAAGTGTCTAGATACATTACTGGAAGTATTTATTATACCAGTATATATAATGTCAAATACTCGAGAATGACTATCCAGTCGAGAAAGAGACAAAAGTATTTTCTGGTCCTGACTATCTTCCCCTCTCCATCCTGAAGAATAAGGGACTGTAAAGGTATTTGGAAGCTGAGAATGTCTGCTTATAACATCTTTTAACACAGACTGATCTTTAAAATTGATTCAAGGAACACAGAAGGAAAGACAGCCCTCATTTCTGAGTATTACTAAGTTCATACAACAGTCTTGGTATTCTCAGTCTTGAGAATATTATTATTTAGCTGTCACAAGGATTTTAAAGGAAGGTAAGTCTTTCTAGAATGTGGCAATGTAGGCCTGGAATGTGACTGTAGGAGACCTTGTATTTTAATTCATCCTCTCTCAGGTTGCATCACATATGCAGACACCATAATTTTTCATCTGATGATGAACATAAAGGCACTTTATTTTTCTAATATTTAGTTAATCTTTTTTTTCTTTTTTTTTTTTCCCTACAGTATTTTCCAAATCCAATGGAACTTTTATGGGATTTGTACTGAAAATACTGTTGATAACACAGAGATGTTTTTGTTATTGCTGAGCAGTGTTCACACAGAATCAAGACCTCTTATGCTTTGCACACCACACTACCAGAACCAGGCTGGGGTGCATAAGAAACTGGGAGGGGACACAGATGGGACAACTGATCCCAACTGACCGAAGGGATATTCCATACAATATGATGTCATGCACAGCATATAAAGGTGGGGGAAGAAGGAGGAAGGGGGGCACTTTCAGAGTGATTGGGGTTTGTATTCCCAGGTAACCAACAGGCAATGGAGCCCTGCTTTCCTGGAGATGGCTGAAGACCCGCCTGATGGTAGGAAGTGGTGAATTAATTCCTTGGTTTTGCTTTGCTTGCATGCAGCTTTTGCTTTACTTATTAAACTGTCTTTATGTCCGCTCATGAATTTTCTTACTTTCACTCTTCCAGTTCTCTCCCTCATCCCACCAAAGGGGAGTGAGCAAGTGACTCTGTGGTGCTTAATTGCCAGCTGGGGTTAAAAAATTACACATGGACATTTGTAGAAGTCAGCAGTAGTTCCATGGCGGTTTTATAAATGAGCAAGGTATTGTGTTGTTATTTTTGGAGGTGTACTTAATAAATATGAAGAAAAAATACCAATGCTGAAGCCTATGCAATCTTCAACCTATTTTAGGATTAAGAGTTTTCTATATCGTGTTCCTGGTTAATGTCAGTAGAAAGTTCAATGGTGGCTCCAAAACATGCTTTATGAGTGCGTTAAAAATGAAGTCTGAATAGTGGGCATTACAATTAAAACCTTTTGTTGCTTATTCCTACATTTTGTTTCTTCTCTGTCTTCTTTAGAGGTCTTTGGTGATCTTCTGTTGTGTGGTTGAAATCACATGATAAGTTGATAAATTAAGACGTGCTTAAATATTAATATTCTTTTTTTGAGGGAAGGAAATCAACTCAGAAACTCTAGCTCATACTTTAGAACTGGGCTTCTTGGCATAAGCTTGCTCTTGAGAGTTTGAGGGGTAGCTGATGATGGTGATGTCCTGGATGAATGATGCAATTTATTGAGTTACATTCTTCAAAACACAAAACTGCCAGAGCCAATGCAAAGGGGATAATATTCCCAGAGTAGAGCATTCACCAATATTCATGTGAGTATCAGTAAAACAAGGGGAAAATCTATGCAGTTCTGTGAGGTATAAGTTAACTCCTTTTGATATAATAGATATTTTTTTCATGCTTTTTATGTTCAAGTATCTGAAATACTCTGTTATGTCATACTATTAAAACAGGAATGTTAAGGGCCATTACTCGCAGAATTACAGAATCACAGTATGATTCAGGTTGGAAGGGACCTCTTGAGATCATCTGTTCCAACTCCCTTGCTCAAGGAGGGTCACCTAGATTAAGTTTCCCAGGACCATGTCTCAACAACTTCTGAGTATCTCCACACTTGGATACTTCATAACCTCACTGGGAAACCTATTGCAGTGTTTGACATCCTTGGATTAATAAAGTATTTTCTTGGGTTCAGATGTAATTTAATGTTTTAATTTGTGTCAATTGCATCCTGTCCTTTCACTGAACAGTACCAAGAAGAGCCTGTTTCCCCTGTTTTCATTCTCTTCCATTTGATATTTATACACATTCATGAGATCACCCAAGTCTTGTCCAGTCTGGACAGTTCTAGCTCTCTCTGCCTCTCCTCATATGAAAGATATTTCAGTCCCTTAATCATCTTTGTGACTCAGCGCTAGACTTGCTTCAGTAAGTTCATATCTTTTTTGTTCTGGGCAGCCTCAAATTGGACACTGTACTTCAGTTGTGGTCTCACCAGTGCTGAGTAGAGTAAAAGGATCACCTCCCTTTACCTACTGGCAACAGACTTCCTAGTGCATCCCAGGAGGCTCTTGGCCTTTTTTGCTGCAAGGACACATTGCAGGCTCATGTTCATCTAGGTGTTTATCAGGATTCCAAGTTACTTCTTGGCAAAGCTACTTTTTACCCAATCAGCTCCCAGCATCTATTGGTGCCTGAAGTTATTCCTCCCCAGATGCTGAATTTTGTATTTTTCCTTATAAATCATGAGTTCACTCTCTGCCTATTTATCCAGTCTGTCAGGGTCCCCCTGAGAGGCTGTGGATGCCTCTGATTCATTTCGACTGAAGCAATAAGCATTATAACCTTCAATGTCTGATCTTGGATTAGAGAGGATAATGGACTGTTAAAAGATACATCTGCAGATGAATACAGAGTACAGAAGGTAAGAAGTAGAAAGTGAAAACCAAAGCGTAGGAAATCTTTAGGAGACAATGGAAAAGAGATAAAACTCATTATGTCTTTTCCTAAAATGCCAATAAATGTTGGAGTATATAAAACATGAAAGAAAGACAATTTTCATTTACTGATTATAATTTATTTCTTTGACTTCTATGCACTTTCTGGTTGTTAACTAAATGAAGTTGTATTTTTAATAAAGTCAGGTTTATAGAGAATGGTAGTGTACTTTTAGAGCAAATAGTATGGCTGGAGAGAAATGACCCACTGAAAAAAAAAAAAAAAGAATTATCAAATTCAACCTAAGTGAAGGTTGGGAGGAACTGCTCTGCTTTAATCAGTTAATTGATTAATTAATTCATGCTAAATCAGATGTTCTCTGTTCAGGTTATTTTAAGCACCTAATGTCAGAAGCTCTGACTGTGATTTAATACAGTAGTTGGGAGTTGCATTAAAAAAGGTACTGAAATGATGTAAAGAACAGCTTGCCAGTTCTGCCACGACATCAAGAGTTTTTATTACAGTTTTTATTTAGATTTGGCCACTAAAACCTCTGACTGTCTGATTTAGTTTGAGAGGGATATATTTTTGAAATATCTGTTGTTTGCAAACAGAATTCATTTATTTATTTGAAGAGATGGAAGGAAAAAAGAGTCCCTAGAACAGTCAATGACATCTCAGTTTGGTTGATGAAGATGTACTATCAGGTCTCTGTGACCTCCTATTTGGAGCAAGGATTCAAATCAACATTTCCAATGTTGCAGATACAGCTCAGAGCTCCATGCTCTAGTAATTTGGACATAATAAGTATATTATTCTCTCTTATATGTAATTAATTAAATGTTCAAGTTGATAAGTGGAATTCATTCACCCTTGTTTCACTGCTTCAGATGTATGTCTAAATCTATCTTTTCACTCCAGGCTCCTTTTTAGTTAAAAAGAGCGTAAGAGGGTCCTGAGAGGTACTTATTCTTTTCTAATACCTATAAAGGAAACTGTCAGAGTTGAGATGAAGACAATAAAATATTACATAAATTAAATTGGATTTGTAAACTATGATTTAACAGACCACTAGGCAGAATATTTGGTTAAAATGGACCCGACTCTGCTGACAATCTTTATTACATTTTGAGAGTCCACGTTAATTCTCATGTGTGTGATAATAAAATACAAAATGTGTGGATGCTTCCCAAAACAGAATTTTACTTTTACAAATAATCTTAATAGTGACTGACCTACTATATGGTACAGAGCACTGGCAGAGTTTTATTTCTTAATTAAGATGTATATACTATTTTAATAAATGATTAGCTTCTTGGTTTTGTTATATCTTCACAGAATCACAAAATCACAGAATGGTAGGGGTTGGAAGGAGATCATTGCATCCAACCCCCTTGCCAGAGCAGGAAGACATAGTTGCACGGGAATATATGCAGGTGGGTTTTGAACATCTCCAGGGAAGGAAACTGCACAATGTCTCTGAGCAGACTGTTCCAGTGCTTTGTCAGCCTCACAGTAAAGAAATTTTTCCTTATGTTTAGGTGGAACTTCTTGTCTTCTAGTTTGTGTCCATTGCCATTTGTCCTATCACTGGACACCACTGAAAAGACACTGGCCCCATCCTCTCGCCATCCACCCTCTAGATATTTTTAAGGATTGATAAGATCCCCTCTCAGCCTTCTCCAGGCTGAACAGACCCAGATATCTCAGCCTTTCCTCATAACAGAGGTATTCCAATCCCCTAATAATCTTTATAGCCCTCTTCTGGATTCTCCCCTGTAGTTCTCTCTTTCCCTTGAACTGGGGAACACAGAACTCTTTATGAATTTATAGATGTGCAGTTTGCCTAAATTCTCTCTAATCCAATCCTCCTCAATCAAGGGAGAGTCTTATTTTCTCAAGACTTTCTTTTTTACCTCCAGGGACTTGGATTCCTGAGGTCTGGTCCTAGCAGTAAAGACTGAAGCAAAGAAGACATTCAGTAACTCTACCTTCTCTGTGTCCTCAGTCACCAGGTGTCCCACCTCATTCAGCAGTACACTCACATTTTCCATGGTCTTCCTTTTACCATTTATGTATTTGAAGAAACCCTTCTTCTTCTCTTTTCCCTTTTCCAGAGTTAATTTCAAGAGGGCCTTGGCATTCCTTGTTTCATCCCTACATGCTCTGACAACATTCCTATATTTCTCACAAGTGACCAGTCCCTTTTTTCACATTCTGTAAGCTTCCTTCTTCCATTTGAGTTTTTCCAGCAGCTCTTTTCTCTTGCTCATTCATGCAGGTCTCCTGCCTCCTCTACTTCATATTTTTATTCATGGGGATGCACTGATATTAAGCTTGGAGGAAGTGGTGCTTTAATATTAATCAAAGTCCCTTCTAGAGCCCTAAGCCATGGGATTTCTTCACATCCATCTTTGAAGAGGCCAGAGTTAGTCCTCCTGCAGTGCAAGTTTGCAATTCTATTTATTGCCCTGCTTCTTCCTTGTATTTCATGATCACTACAACCAAGGCTGCCCCCAGCTTTTATGTCTCTGACCAGACTTTCTTTGTTCATTAATACAAGGTCAGCAACACACCTCTCCTCATTGGATTCTCTAACAACTTTGTCAAAAAGTTGTCATCAGTGCACTACAGGAACTTCCTGGACTGTGTGTGCCCAGCTGTGTGGCCTTTCCCACAAATTTCAGTCTGATTGAAGTCCCCCGTAAACTCCAGGGCATGTGATCTTGAGGCTACTTCTAGCTGTAGAAGGCCTCATCAACTTCCCCTTCCTGGTCTGTTGGTCTGTAGTAAACACCCACGACAGTGTCACCTTTATTAGCCTGACCCTTTGTTCTTACCCATAAACTTTCAACATGTTCTTCATCCCCCCTAGTCAGAGCTCAATACGTACCAGTTGCCCTCTAATATAAAAAGCAGCTCCACCACCCCACCTTGCTGGTCTGTCTTTCCTAAAAAGTATGTAGCTATAGCCAATAAATTTTTATATATGTCAATGTGTATAAATCTGTTATTGTACAGCAATGACTACCTTTATCTAATAATTGCACTATCAACTATAACATTATACAGAATTAATAATTTGCTTTAATTTGTATGTTAAATAGAAGCAGATGTTAATTTCTTTACAGTGATACATTATGTGTAATTTCAGTCTCAGTCTTGACTGTACATAAGCCTTTTTCTATTGAAAGATTCATTTAATACTGAGTTCCAAATTTACTGACACAGGACAAATTAACTTAAAATCTGCAAGGACTGGATGTAACTTTATTTTCCATAATCTCACTTAAACAGATAATTTTATACATTTGCATAAATGTGTTGACCACCTAGAGTGACACTAAACTTGGTATATGATGTAATAGACTCAGGATTATGCTCTCTTCTACTACTTATTTTTCATCTTTCTGGTACCTTTAATATTTTACTCCATTTACAATGTTTTCTGTTTTAATATTCTTCAGTTAGTTGCAGTTCACCTAAAACTTACTGAGGAAGCACACTTGCTTTAAAATCCATCTGCTGGGTTGCTTGTTGTAAAGAATTGTCTAATCATGGGAAGCATTCATTGTATACTGTGAATTTACTGGTCACTCAGCTTCTTTTGTCTGGGTAGCAGAAATTTTCAGCTTCTGTTCATTATATTAATACTGAATTATCACTGTGGTAGTGTTGTAACCCCCCAGTTCTCAACTTAAAATGGAAATTAAACCAAGAAATAGAAGTCTACACTTTAGATTTTACTCTATCTTTTAAATCTGAACTTGTGTCTTTGGTAAGCATCCTGACAAATCAGCAAATTTATGTCCTATGGTCTCTCTCTCATTTTGAATCTGAGACTTAACTGATGGCAAATCTGATTATATTTTGAGAAGATAAGGATAGCTAACATGTCCAAAACTCTCCATGGGGGAAATATGGACAAGGTAACTCCTTGCAGATAACATACAGTTTTGTTGAAACATCATAATTCAATGGCATTTCCTAGGTCTGGTTACGTGCCTTGGGAGATCCTAGCTGAGAGCTAAATGTTCACTAGACTCCCTTTCCATTCCTTTTCACTTTTCTCTTTTCCTCCTGAGGTTTGACTTGCAGCAGGAAGAAATATAGATATGGAAGCTGGAAGGGGGAAGTACATCCTGGGTTTCTTATACACCTAATGAATAGGGGGTAGTGCCTGACCTCGGTAGAATGGCTTTCTCTTTGGAGACTTCCTTTTCTGCGTGATGATTCTACGGAAAACTTACATGCTTTCTTTAGCCAAATTCAATCTTTCTTATTCTGCAATGACAAACCCAGGTAAGATGTCCAAGTAAGGGGCCAGGATTCCATGTTGGTTTTTTTCTTACTAATTAAATTATTATAAATCCAAAGAAAAAGTGCTGAATATAAGCACTAAACCCAAATCCATCTGCAGCCTTTGCAATCCTTATGTAAACTATCTGTGAAGTTTATGATTCAACATTTCTTATCTGGCTGTAGACAATTGATTATATTGGAAGCTTCTGGATTCATCTGTAAAACTGAAGTTAAAATAGCTCTCTTTTGAAATGAACAAAGATTTATCCTAAAAAGTTAGGCCACAATGTAATATATGAATTTATTTAAATATTTTGATACTATTTTATTTTCTATAATACTGTAAACTTCTTAGAGGAATTTGTTTGAATGACCATTTATCTATGAAACAGACCTTATGGAAGCTTATGCTCAAAGCAGTTCTGAAGAGTATAAGTAGTCTGTGTTCAATTCTACAGTTCCTTCTATCATTTAAAAATTTTTGGTTTTTTAGTTATTAAAGTTCTGATCATCATTAGTTTCATTATCTTGCAATCGCATAGAATGTTTTGAAAGGGACAGGATTAAAATTATATTAAATGTTCCTTAAAAATAGAATTGGTTACAATAGTAGTAATTCTCTGTTGTCCTTCCTTCCTCTCCTCCCCTTAAATTTTAAAACTCTGTAAATTATATAGTGTGATTTTTCAGCGGTAAAAAGAACTGAAGTAGTTGAAAAAATCTCTTGGGAACAGATCTATGTAGAAAGTTCCTGCATACCTGTGTTTGCTTTTCCATATTTATGGATGCTGTGAATAGTTTCTATCTTCCAGGGCATAGTAACAACCTATGCAGAAGGTTCCTCCTGTGACTGCTTTCCTGTGGAAACTTTCTGCAAGCAATAGATACACATTTAGCCATTAAGGCTTAATGTCAGATAAATCAAGTGTAAAATAGAAGCAGGGATTTAATAATTCTCAACCAGTGGAACTATTGATGAAGTGAATAGATGGAAAGTCAATGGCAGGTGTATCATCAAACCTAATATAATTAATTCAATAGTACTTCCAGTTCAGAAGAAAAATATAAAATCTCTATGAAGTGGGCGTATCTGAAAAAACTAAAGAAGAAACTATGGTAAAGTACAGTGTAATAAAATATTCACAGAAATCTTAAATTCTTCTACAATTGGGTTTGTTTTATGTAGGATTAGGACATGAAAGGTGGCTGACAATCTGAAAAAAATCTCAGAAAATAAAATTTTCAAAATCAGGTATACTAATCCTTGATGAATTAAATTAATATGAAAAACAAAGGTGAAACCTAATGAAAAACTGTGTGTTGCATAGTTAAATGGCAGTCCACATATTCCACACTTGACTATAAAAAAGTTTTATACTGGTTAAAGTTTGAAGGAATAAGACTTTTGACAGGCTTAGTAGACCAGAAATTATGTAGATTGCAAAGGAGAAATGAAGGTGCTTTGGTTTTGACATAGTGTAGAAGGTCTTGTGTCTTGTGATGCATGCATATGTTATACTAATACATGACAAAAAAAAAAAAAAAAAATGAGTGGACTGTTTTAACACCAAAGATAAGCTAAGAAATTAGGAAAAATACTGTATTAGTAAAGGTAGTGGATGGAGTATGTTTAAGATCTTTGTGACCCTGATAATGTTACAAGTGTAGAAGTGATATGAGAGTAAAGAAATTGTGATTTAGCTATTCACAGACAATGAACTAATGTCCCAAAAGTATTTTGGTATATTCATATGCATGCATATTAGGCAACTTTTTAAAAGTACAGTCCTTCCTCACAATTCATTTAAACAGACTTAAAATAATTAGCTCAATAAAAAAATGTACAAGGAACTCTGAAATTCTGGTTTAATTTATTCCTTCTTAGAAAAATCAAGGTTCTTAAATGATGCTGGGCAAATCAAAGCTTTTTCCATTCCCCATTTACACATATAGTAAAATGACTACTTATACTCTTCAGAGCTGTTTTGAGCATAAGCTTCCATAAGCTCTATTTCTTAGTTAAATGGTCAGTCAAACAAATTCTTCTCAGAAGTTTACAGTATTATAGAAAATAAAATAGTATCGAAATATTTAAATAAATTCATATATTACATTGTGGCCTAAATTTTTAAGATAAATCTCCATTTATTTCCAAAGAGAGCTATTTTAACTTCAGTTTTACAGAGGAATCCAGTAGCTTCCAATAGGAAAAAAAATACCATTGGACAGCTGTTTGGTGGATAATATGAAACAGGGTGAGTCTAGTGTCCCCTTCAGGCATGTACATAAAATCTCACATCTTTGAAAACTGGTGAAAAGAAATATGAATTAAGGCATCTCTGAAAACAGTGGGAATTTTCAATCTGACATAGTATTTTAGTGCAAATCCTATAAGTAATGCGGCTGCCAACTTCATATTGTCTGTCCAATTATTTTACTTTTTAATGAAAAAGAAAAAACAACAGAAAATGTAAAGAGGGAAAAATATGAAGTTGTCTTAAGTTTCACCAGTACATTTTAATTATAGATAGAAGACAGACAAATGTAAAAAAAAAAAAACAAACAAACAAAAAACCCCACAAACAAACAAACAAAAACCCCAAAACAAACAAACAAAAACCAAACCAAAACCCTATATATTTAACAGACAAAAAGGAGAAGAAAGACAAGAGCAAATTTTAGTCATAGGGTTTCCTTTTGAAAGACATATAGTTCACAGGACATAGTTCAGAGGGGTAAAGATCCTAGCATAGTGTATACGTGCCAAAAGCTCTGAGATGAGGATTCAAGTCCATTAAATGACTCAACAAATAGAACTAATATCTTTCAGATAATTCTAGTTGAAACAGAAAACCACTATAAATCTTCAAAGATGGTACTAATAGGCTGTCTCAATACTGAAGGCTAAAAGATGAACTAAGGAGTTTTGGACACACTTATCTGGAGATAACTGTAAATTACAGCAGACTAACAACGCAAGTTAAAATAATATGTTCTTGCACCTATTAAGGTGTAAAATACATAAAATGAACAAATAAAGAAATAAAATAATAAAAGTTATAGTAGCCCTCAAAAAATCTAGAATAGAAAGACTCAAGATCAAAGGCATTTACTGCAAGGAATCAACCTCTGTTTCATATTCTGCTTTATTCTGTGTTATCCAGTGAAAAAAAATAGGCACTAGAACTGACTGAATTTTTAAAGATTATTTTTGGAACAGCTGTGAGATCTACTCTGACAGTAATGTATGAAACTAGTATTCTATCTGTATATCACCCCAGGCAAAATCAGGGCTTTGTCTTATGCTCATTATACAGTATTTAATAATAGATTTATTTTTGTTTGCTTCTGAAACAACTCACTGAATTACAATAAAAATGAAACAAGTCTTTTGTACAGGAACAACTTGGATACTAATTAAACATTTCAGATTACATCTCACTTTTCCAAAAGTGGATTATTTCTCTCATATTTTCTAATCTAAATTGTTTAGGTGTTATTATCTGGTATAGTAGTGTGTTTTCCTTTTACATCATTTTGAATCTTATATGCTACGATGGCCAGTGTGTCATATGTCTGGAGTGATATGTGTTTCATAGGAAACTTAAAGAACTAGGCTATTTGAATTCAACTTTCTTGGTTTATTACAAAATCTGAAATTTTAATAATTTTTTTTAAAATGTCTTGGACTTTCTTTTCCTTGGACAAGCATAACTGAAGAGAGTAAGTCATTCTGGCATTGATGTAACTGCTACTTGTTTGATGATGTGTGCTATAAGATGAAACAATCTAAATCTGGAATCTAAAAGGCCCTCAGTGAGCAAAGAACAAGAAGACAATAGACTTTTTAATATTTTTTTTTTTCTTTTTGTTGTTCTAAGAGACTCTTGCTTCTCTTTGCTAAGCATTGTCTGACTTCACCACTGAACTGCTAAAGTCCCTCACCTGACACAAAGCTGTAAGTAAATTAGGAGACAGACAAGAATCACAACTCTCTTGTCAGTCTGGTAAGTCTAAAAAGACAGGAAAAGTGATTATACTGTATGTGTAAGTAGCAGACAAAGCATACATTAACAGGACAGTCTTGCCCGTCACAGAATAGTAATGAGACTTCTCTGTCTCTCCAAAGTGCAAAACCCAGTTGATTTTCACACTACTGTTAAACTTCCAGCTTACCATCACACACATGAAAAGAAAAGAAAAGAAAAGAAAAGAAAAGAAAAGAAAAGAAAAGAAAAGAAAAGAAAAGAAAAGAAAAGAAAAGA
>JAAGNO010003981.1:0-13607 GCA_033439905.1 Ceryle rudis | reverse complement strand
TCATTTTGTGTAGCAGGAGCCTATTATTTTAGACAGTTCAAGAAATATTTTTATCTGCTTGGATACTTTTTACCTTGAAGCTTTCTTATGTCTAAAGCATTCTGTCCAGGGATGAGCAGGAAGTTGCTAGAATTTTTTTTTACTATAATTTAGAATTCCTCTCCCTCTTTGTTTCTAGCCTACTCACCCTCTGTTGTATTGTGATGAAACCTAAATGCATATCTTTGACAACCACAACTCACCTTACTTTTCTGTGCTCTTTCCTCATGAGTATTAATTACTGACATTTTCACCTTGGCAGCCTGTTTAAAAGCCTATTTCATGTCTTTTTCGTAATATGGTCTGCTTATGTACTTAAACAGGATATTTTAAAATAATCTGAAATATTTGCTTTACTGTACCTGCTCCCCCTTCTCTTGCTTTCACTCACCCTTTTTGCCTATGGGATTGCTTGCCATACAGAGGTCACAGCTCTGACATCTTATGCTGGAGGCCAGCTTCAGGCTGTGAAGCTGGGTTTGTATCTCCCTTCACATTACCTGAGGGCACAGTAACATAAACACAACACGCTTTTTTCAACACTCAATGAAGCCATCAGCATCTTTTTGTAATACTTTGGAAAAAGCATATCCTGCTGTTACAATGAGCATTGTGCTCTGGCTTGGTGGGTTTATAAATGTGATTATCTCTTAAACTGAAGTTCTTGCCTCCAGAGACCATCTATAGCCCAGCAATGTGTTGAAATATTTGATACACATATAACACAGTAGGACCATTACTGAATTTGTCTTGTTGATATAGTTCCCAGTTCCTCTGCCATGTTGAAAGGATGATGATGTTTTGTTCTGGTAAAGAGGCTGAAAATTTGATCTAAGATAATCTCCTTCAGTGAGCTGGGATCAAAATTATGAATGCTAGAGAAACTTTCAGGATTCCCTGCTAATTTAAAATGCATACCATCTTTGGAGCTCAGGTTCTATGCTAGTATATTTCAGCTCTGTGTACAAATTTTATTACAAGATATTCTTTAAAAGTTAAACTACATTTCATGTTGTTTCATCTGTTGGTGAGGGTTGCCCAGAGATTTACTTAATTTTAAATGAAAAGAAAGAAGGAAAGAAGTTTTCTCTATGTTACCATATTCAAAAGACATTCAGAAATAATTTGTTGATCAAACCCATGTTTTTAAATAATTTTATATTCTTAATTTCAGTGCACATGCATTAATCAGGGAATAAAAAAAAAAAATCAGTCAAGGTTGAAACGGCATTGTTTACAGTGTTCATGAGATGTTACAGTCTCTCAAAAGACTAATATCTCTAATGGGATCCAAAGCTCATAAAGAATTTGCTGCAGCAAATTCACAGCTGGAAGAATTCACTTGCTTAAAAGGAGAGCATGGACATTCAGACTCCCCAGGAAAAAAACCAAAACAATACAGAACAAAAAAACCCACAACAATAATCACCAGCTAAAGTTATAATAAATCACTCAATAGGATTCACTGGTGATTTGCTTGTCAGCTCATAGAGAAATAATTTTGAAATTTTGTGCAGGAGAAAATACAATATTCTTGTCATATAAGGTTCTAAACCCTTTTCTCATGTTCACCAGCAATTGGTAAATTACAGATAAATTTGTTCTATTAATAAAGTAATTGTCTCTTCTTTTAAGAGAGAAAAGTCACACAAGTTATATTTTAGCTTTTTTACGTTTATTACTCTTACTATAATATTTGCATTTATAATCAAAACAACACAATTATAGCTATGAAAACATAGTGGATTTGCAATATAAATATATATATAATTACATTGTGGATTCTAAGCCTGAGCTATCCTTCTTAGCATGACTTCATAGACATAAATACTTTGATAATCCAATTCTGTTTCTCTGTTTTAAATAACTCTCTCGACAGGAGGTGAATTATACACAACTGATGAGTCCTTCATTTGGAAACAAAAGAAACTCAGACTTAGTAGTTCAGATCTAGAATTTAGGGTGGGATTTGATTCCCAAAATACAGGTATCTAGTGATTCTTACTGGTCTTTATGGCATCTGTGACACACACAGAGCAATATCAGATAAGATACAGGAGCCATGGGATATCTGCACTCAGAGAGGTATATTAAAGGAAAAAATAATATCCTGTAGTTTCTGAGAAGACATCATATGCCTTATTGCAGCCCTTTTTTTTTTTTTTTAATTAATTAATTTGTTGGCGCATCCCTAGCCAAGCACAGAGATAGAAGCAAGTAAGATATGCAAAACTTGCAGGTACAAAGCAATTATTCTTTGATTACTGCAGACAAAATGTATCAGGGATTTAGTGAGCTGTCACACTGAACACCAGTATGCTTACAACCCCAGTGAGGTGCTCCAAGAGCCTATCTAGGTATGAATTAGAATAATTGCAAAATACACCAGTCTAGTTTTAAGTTAGACTACATTATCTTTAGAGTGAGAATGCTTTGAGTACCTTCAGGATAAAAAATGTCTGTTGTTTTTTCTTGCACTCTGTAGGCAACACATATTAGATGTTCTCTACACAGCAAAATTAATTTCACCTAATTTAAGCATTTAGAATGTCCTTATATACATCACACTTAGTTCCCTCAGCTTCTTGCAGAGTCAATGAAGAGTAGGAAGTTCACCTAAATATACTCTAGTGTCATTTCAGACTGCTTTGAGCAGTCAAGATATCTGGGTAGGAGTGATGGATGTGAAAAGGGACATCTGACACACACGATTTGGAGTGCAGCTGGAGACGCTATGGGATACCTCACAGTTCCTAAAATGACCATATCAAGGCTGTTGTATTCCGCGTAAAATGTACCATGCCCTAAAAATGTTTAATACTTTTCCATTGTCCATAAATGCCACTCAACATGACTTCTTTTATTGTTCACATGCAAATTTAGCAGAACAAAACCCTTGCAGAGTTTCCAAGGACAGAGTTGCATCTGTATTTGTTACTGAATATGAATACTGGAATATTAATTTTGTCATTAGTTTAAAAAAGCAGGAAAAAAATAAAGGTTTTATGTAACATAACTGTCATAGACATTGAATTTCTTAATTCCATAATTAAAAAAAAAATGCATGGAAGAAGCAAAAGGCAAATTACTGCAAAATTACATTTACTTGTGTAAATAAAAGTGTGCTAATAATAAGTAATAATAAGTAGCACCTAATAATAAGTAATAATAAGTAGCACCTAAAGGAAAAACATCTGAAGAAAAATGTTATAACCCATTACTATTTATTCCTGTTCTGAGGTCTTAAGGTTAGGTCCACAGTAGGGGATCACTGACTTTGTGCCTTGTATCACCGTTTAGAGGTTAAGTAACTATGTAGTATTATTCACATGCTACACAGTGTATCATGGAAGACTGTTCACCCGCTGCCTAACCCTGAAGGAAGGCAAGTTGCTCAGACTTCTTTCAGTACAATTCCTCAAAGCCTACATATTTGTTCCTATTCATAATCAAAACTGCCAGGGTCCAAGAAGGATGTGTGTCTCATGTCCAAATTTCTACACAATGGCTACAAGTCCAAGACAGTAACTTTCTATCTCTGCTAGTGAAAGATCTGTCTTTGTGGTGGTTCTTGCTTGAAAGTGTCCAGGTTTGAATTAGGGAAGAAATTAAACATTCCTAATTGTTTTTTAACCTTTTTGTTTTTTTTTTCCTCTCTAGCTCTCTCCAAACTGTAATTAGTATTTTCCATTAGAAACATTTTATGAGGCCATACTAATTTTCATTTTAAGGAATCAAAAATTTTAATCACAGAAAGTTTCTTAGTCACCTCAACATGTCAAAAAAAAAAAAACCCTCTTGTGAAATTGAGGAAACACTTTCACATAGATGGATGTCTTCTGGTGATAAACAGGCAATGTTTTAAAATTTAAGTAGCTAAGTGATGGAAGTTGCAATGGTTGGTTGGTTTGTTTGTTTGCTTGCTTGATTGCTTGATTGATTTGGTTTTGGTTTAGCTGACACTAGCATACTAAGGGAACTATGGAAAAGACCAGAACTAAGCTACAACTAGCAGACTCAAAAAAACCCCAACCAACCAACCAATCAACCAACCAACCAACCAACCAAACAAACAAAAAAAAACAAACCAAAACCAAACCAATTGTTAATCCCATAAATATCTATTAGTATTTATTTCAAACCCTTTCTCTTGGTAGCATTTTTTCATATTTGACCCAAAAAAATTCTTCTCTTGCCTAGGTTTAAATCATAGTGAATTTCAATTAAATCATAACCAGTACTTTCCTAAAGTTTGCATTTCTGACATCATCAGGTTTTTTTCTATTCTGAAATAAACCTTTGAGAATCTTAGTTTACTCAGACAAATTAAAAACAGCAGTAAAGATTATCCTCAATTAATTTTCCTATAATTTGATAAAGGATTTTTGGTTTTTTACACTATATCCAATATGCAAAAATGACCACTATGTGAATAATTTTATAGGCTACTTTACCTGCAACAGTGATAAAGTGTAGGAGACCATCAACAAGCACTCTCTATTGTGTTATACTGATTTAAAGTATCTAAACATGTTACTTCATGAAACAGTGATACTAAAACTGTTTCCTTTATCATCTGCTACATGCAAAGACATTTATTTTATAATTTTGGCTGAAAAAATCACTGAAAATATTAACTTTTAATGCTCTTATTCCCAGGCCATCACTAAAATACATCTAATTCACTTTTCAAACTGCCCTTTATTTCCTTCTTTTATTCAAAACCTCCATCAGTTTTTTTGACTCCCACATCTGTAACATTCGATCTATATTTGGTCACAACAACCCCGGGCAATATTACAGGCTCGGGGAAGAGTGGCTAATAAAGCTGCCCAGCAGAAAAAGACCTGGGGCTGCTGGTCAACACCCAGGTGAATATGAGCTAGCAGTCTCCCCAGGTGGCCAAGAAAGCCAACAGCATCCTGGCCTGTATTAGAAATAATGGGGCCAACAGGAGAAGGGAAGTGATTGTGTCCCCGTACTCTGCACTGGTGAGGCCACACCTTGAGTGGTGTGTTAAGTTCTGGGCCCCTCAACAAAAGACATTGAGTTGCTAGAGCAAGTTCAGGGAAGGGCAGCAAAGCTGATAAAGGGTCTGCAGAATAAGTACTATGAGAAAAGCCTGAGGGAATTGGGATTGTTTAGTTTGGAGAAGAGGCATCTGGGTACAACCTCTTCTCTCAAGTAAATAACGACAGAACTAGAGGAAATGACCTGAAGTTGCACCATGGGAGATTTAGATTAGGAAGAATTTCTTTACCTAAAGAGCAGTCAGGTGCTGGAACAGGCTGCCCAGGGAGTCATCATCCCTGCAGGTATTCAAAAAACGTGTAGGTGAGGCACTTCAGGACATGCTCTAGTGGGATGGTGAGGTTTTTTTGTGTGTGTCTTCAAATTCTTTTGTTGTTTTGGGGTTTTTTTTGGGTTGATGGTTGGACACAGGGTTCTTAGAGGTCTTTTCCAACTCTGACAATTCTGTGATTCTGTAATTCTATGATATAGTCAGAAAATAATTTATAGAGTTTCTGAAAATTAAAAAAAAATGGACCAACCTAAGGTGGAAAAAAAGGGAAAACTTTAAAGAAAATGGAACATTTTGTGACTGTATATTCTTTGAAATATAAAAAGCAACACATGTATGTGACACTATATAATATTCTGTCCATAGAATCAGAGTGGGAAAATATTAACATGGTTTATTGTTGAGATGTGATCTGGCTTCCTTGACAATATTTAAAATCCTGAATGCATAATACATTAAGATTATAAAGTCTTCCTAAAGTTTTCTATGTAGAGATAATATCAGCTTAAATAACTCAATATTAAATATAGCCAGTGTTTTGCAGAAACATATGGGTAAAAAAAACCCAAGCATCAAATCTGTTTTCAAATTCTAAGTGTGTGAAAAGTGTTTGAAGAGGATTTTTATATTTCATTTTGAATTACAGTGAAAATTTAACAATTAATTGACTCATTTGGCTGAAGTTCTATGTGAGCTTTTCCTAACTGTTTTTTTTTATTATTATTTTGTTGTTGTTGTTGTTGAAAAACAGCTATTAAAAATTACTGTTCTGGATTTGACAAGTATCCTGCCAGACTCAAGAAGGGAAGTTCTGAAGACACTGTGTGGGTGACTGTGACACTTTTCTTTCTCATTCATCCCTCTTTTTTCCATATTGTTTAGGTGCTTTTGTTTGCTTGTTGACAATAAGAGGATAGTCTTACAACTTCAATTATGTTATGGATATAACCATTTTCCATGGGATGCGAATTTATTACTGACTCAGATCAATCTTGTAAATGCTGAGAAAGTAGATAAAAGGCAGCTGTGTGTGTGTATGCAAGTATATCTTACAAAGTAGCTTATGTTTTTAAATTTAGATTTTTCACCTATATAAGTCAGATCTAATTCTGATTTTAAACTCCTTGGGAGAGGACTTTATATTTGCAAATACATTATGAAGTGTTCATCATGAAGTTCATAAAATTGCACTTGAATTTGAGGACTTAAAAAGAATTAATCAAATATAACTGCAAAGTTTATTAAACAGCATAAAAAAATATTTCAGGGGCCATATTTTTTTCCACTATGAAGTGGCATCATCCCACCTGTCTTTGGCATAAATCCATTCTTTTCTGTATAATATGTGATAATAGCAATTATTTATGTAGAACACATCTAATGGTCTCAATCCATTCTATACTAAGAACTTGCTAAATTGCCCTGACAGCATAAAGGCAGATTTAAGTTTATATAACTATAACAGTAATAGAATCATCATCTGCATCTGCTTCCTGCCCCCTCAGTATTGCTAAAGCATTTTAACAGGCAATTGGTGTAAAAGGTAATTAATATGTTTTTATTTCCCCTTGTTATTTCAGTAGAACTTTAGTGCTTGGAAGTATAAGGAGCTAGTACGTATAAGGAGCTAGTACATATAAATGAACATACACAACCTGAGAAATGCTGAATGGATGAATGTTTCTTTTCAACTTATATGTGTGAGGGATGCTTATTACTTAACTTGAAATATTTATTTTTTTTAATTAAGAGATGATCAATACCTGTATTATTAGTGCAGTCATGACCATTTAAAATCCTGAACATAACTGTGAACACAGATTAAACTTGGAAAACTCTAGAGGAGGACTTTTGTCTTTTCTTTCCAACAATGACCAACAAGATAAATATATCTAATTAATTTTTATTTTCAAAACCCCCAGTATATCTCATCACACTCTCATTACATTTATTTGCTGTATTTTTTTTATGCTCAGGTGAGTAAAGGCTGCTACTCAATTAGAAATGAGAAAATACCTCCTGAGGAACATATCTGAGAAACACAAATCTTCACAACTTCCTTATGTAGCCTTGGTGCTCTGTTTTCTTCACTTACTGTCCCAGGAAGTGGTGACTCAGGACACATTTGCAGGTGCTGGCATTATTTATATTATTCTTCCTTCATGCTCATTATTTTCTACAATCACCATGTCCTTTTGGGAGTGTTAGCAATAAGACAGATGTCTGCAGGAGACAAATCCTCTGCAACAGAGCAAGTGTAAGGCTTCTCAGTAGTGTAAGAAAATAAAAAATTAAAACCAAAACAAAACAACTGCCCAAAAACACATCAGAAAAAAACCCCAAAACAACAACCAAGCAAACAAGCCCCTGCATGTATATCAGTGGGTGCTGCAAGGAAGGAAGTCTAGGATGACACTTGTTATAGGGATGAGAAATGTAAAAATCAGAAAACAAAGGAAAGGTTGAGGTAGATACCAGAGGTTTGGCAGTTCTTGCTGTTTTTCACCATGTCCTTCTTTCCCAGCATTGCATACTATCCTAGGCACTCTCATCATTGTTCTTGCTGGCAGCAGCAAACCCATCTTTTCAAAGCTCTGCTGGAGATTGAGTAGATTATGCCATTAGTCAGTATCTGGTGGGTTTCCTTAGGCAACTGACAATTTTGCCTGTGGCTGTAGCTGCTCATTTGCCTTCTCTTTTTGATGAGCCACTGCTTAAATCAATGCATTAGAATTTAAATTTGTGAAGAAAAATATTTATAAAATATCTAGTATTTTTTAATATTTCTGTGCACACATTAAGCTAATTTACTGTGACATTAATTTTTAAAGTTTTGCAGTAATACCTATAGTAGATTTGTTCTATTGTCTTTCTGACTGAGGCTAAAAATTTGAATGAAATGACCAGGATTCACCATATTTAACTTCCTGTATGGCTCAGGCAATTCCTTTAATTATTCCTATTTGATTATGAGATAAGGCTAAATTCAATTTCAAAAACGGAAGAGGGACTTAATCTTTCCAGCTCATTAAGATATTCTGGTGTAAAATAATACTGAAGCATGTATTGCTTACAAAGCACTAGTGAAAAATTCTAGTTATCTAAGAATAATGATGATTTCTGTTGATAAAAACACTGGGTTTTGGGGTTGGGTTTTTTTTTTTTTTTTTTTTTTTTTTTTTTCCCCTGGAATGGTAGCAACTGGATTGTGTTTACAGTGTTGAGTTTGTCTGGTTGCATTTTGCTTTTTTATTTATATTGTTACAGCTTTTCTACAATTCCTTTGCAAAGGAAAACAAGTAACAGGTTTTTAAATTTGGTGAGAACTTTAATAATATTTTTTGTCTTATTTTTCATTGTCTGTCCAGCAATATGCAACTGTCTTTTATAAAGAATTATATAGTAACCAGAAATTTTTAGAAATTTATATGTATTTGTCTTTAAAAAAAATGGTTTCTGCACTAAGTTCTACATACAGTACTGAATTATAGAAAATTTCATTTACTGGGAACATTAAGTTTACTAAGAAAGAAACACAAATAAGAATAATGCAACCTAGGTCCAGTCTGTTATAGCTAAAACCATACCTCATTTGTATAAATCATTTAAGCAAAGACCATGAAGTGGCAAATTTAGATCTACAAAAAAGGATGGATGTTCCTTCTGACCTTGTCTTCCCTAAAAGATTTATTGTCATACTTGCAAAAACAATAGAAGAAAAGGGAAGATACAGGAGAAAACCAAGATCTCTAATGTGCTAACCTCACATATCTAAAAGATTTCACAAACACTTATTCCCATTTCAGTCTTTGAGAAATGGAACTTAAGCTCTTGTAAATTGAAACAAATCAGGAAAGCTTAAAAGTCGTGCACCACTTCTTCAGTCGGTGGCCTTGGAATAATGAAAGGTCAAGACCAGTGATCATCTGTCTCCATAATTTCAGTCACAATTGGCAAGCACAGTTTAGAAACTGACAGGAAGTGAAATTGATACCACTCCCTGAGAAAAGAGTATTCATCTTTTCCAATTTGTTTACCACACTACAACAAAGAAATTCAACCACATTTGTGCTATCCTTATGAAGTCCCTGCAACTCACATGCCAATGTACTTTTAAGTGGTATTCATCTACTCCAAACAAAAGTTGAAAAAGTTTGAAACCTAGCCTGTCTCTAGGTGGCTTTTTTTGTGTGGTTTTTGTTTTGTCTTGTTTTGTTGTTGTTTTTTTGTTGTTGATTCTTGGACAGGGTGATCTTAGAGGTCTTTTCCAGCCATGACAATTCTGTGATTCTGTGAGAAGACATTAACTGTAAACTGGAAGAGAACAATGAAGGCAATAGCGTGGTATCTGTTCTTATAATCAAGTAGAAGAAATCATTAAGCTTGGAGCAGTAATCATGGAAATGTTTTCTGTTACAAGGAAAGAATTGCAGAGGTGGTGCTATCAGAAGAAAAAGTAAAACTAACCACAACCAATATTTATTGAGAAGTAACCAAACCTTACAGTTTGATATAGAAGGTAAATAAATCCCAACAGTTGTTTTAGTCTAAAATTAGTCTAAAATTCCCTTAATTAAAGGAAAGTCAAGAGCTACATATTTGCATAAGTGCGAGGGTGTATTCATTTAAAGAGGTATAAAGGTATGTAAATGTTAAGATAATTACCAGAGAGAACAATCCCTCATAATTTAGCTCAGAAAGCTCTTTGTTAACATAGTTTTTGCAGATTAAGATTATGTAATATAGTTAGTGTTCATTCAACCTCATTTTTAGAAGCTATTAAGGAACTGATTTTTCCCTGATTAGTTTTAGCTATATAGAAAATACACAATAGAGAAAACTAAATATGATTTTAATTAACAGAAGGCCTAGTCAAAAGAAAGGCCAAACTGAAGAGTACAGCAAGGCCCTGAAACTTCTTTTCCCCATAAAATTTGCTTTATAGTTAAAAAACACACCCTTATTTGACGGCTGTTGTTTTAACTATGTTGATTGAAGTTCACATTTTCTTGCCATTGGGTATTTTTCTCAACAACATTGATAAACTTAACATTAGCTTATTTAAGAAAATAACCCAAGTTAATTTACTTAGTCAATTACTCATTTAGCATCTTCATTTAATTCATTAGTCCATGCCACTTCATTAAAAGGAAAGCTATGACTTATTTCAGTGTTATGCAAAATTCAATAAACTAAGAGTACCTACATTTTAGAACAGTTAAGTATCCTAAATTAACAGAAAATTTCATCTGTACTGCTGTTGCAGAAATTAATTATAACTACTTATCTGTACTGCCTGTGACTTGCAATTTTATTTATTAAATATGAGAGGATTTAAAATATTTGCCATGAGACTATTTTCCTGTGACAAGCGTTTCTACCTCTGTTATCTTCCTTTTCTTTCAGATTATTATGTTATTTCATGGTATAAATTAGCACCTTAAAACGCTAACGCATCAGCTGATATCTCTCTTCAAAACACTAAAACCTTCAAAACTGTCCATTTTTTTCACTGCCAACGAATGATGCTGTGATTCCTTCCACATACCTTTTCCTGCATTCAAATGCTGTACCTGCAGTAGCAGTTGCCCATATATTGAAAAATAGTCTTCAGTTATGGAAATAATATTGACTTCAGTTGCCTAAAACAATAAAGGAGGCAATTTTATAATTGCACAACCACAAAGCTCCTGGAATCAAGAGAACTTCAGCTTAATTATTCTTAAGAGAGAAGTATATATTTTACAAGGGAAAGAAATATTTTAAAATCTTGAGATGTTCTTACTGTGATTGTTTATTCAGAAACTGCAAGGGAAGGAAGGAAGGAAGGAAGGAAGGAAGGAAGGAAGGAAGGAAGGAAGGAAGGAAGGAAGGAAGGAAGGAAGGAAGGTCTATCTAAATGCAGGAGGGCCTGTAATTCATTCACTTGTCAACTGCTTACTCATACTGTTAGCAGAACGATCTTGCTGATTTTATCTAATAAACTCTCAATGCCACTGTTGTATAACAGGAAGCAACGCCCTTCAGCTACAAGTGCTTGAGAGCCAAGTTCCCCTGCTGTGACTATTTTTGCCATCTCCTAGGATATCTGGAGATATGTAGCTTAGGGTCAAGTACAAACTTAATTAATATTTTCACAATCCAGTTCATTTCATATGCATATGAAGGAAAAAGTGAACCAACAGTCTCTGAAGCCAGAATAATTCTATATTACCACTATAATTTATTAAACTAAAGAATAAAATTAAGTGGCATAACATTTTTCTGTGAAAACAAATGTTCTCCCAAGTTTGAATTTTGATAAATTTAAAAAATACAATACTCTATTAAAAACCAAAACAAACAAAAAAAAACCACCAACAAGCAAACACACACACAAAACAAACAACAAAAAACAAACACAAACAAAAAAACACACACCCCCATATTTATTTAACATTGTGATGACATTTGTTGCAGTAAGGGATTTTTTATTCAAGGAATTAGCAGCCTTGATTAAAAAGATAAAAGAAAAATTTTGCATTTGGTAAATTAGTATTTAGAAAACCCAAGTATGTCCTACTTTTGGATATTCTTTCTTAAACTGTGGTAATGGGGTTTAGTCCATGAAAACCTGACTAAAACAACAAAAAGCAATAAAAGCCACAGGAAAATACAATATTACTATACAATGTGTTCTGAAATGATAGTATCTCTGGAGTTGCAGTCTATAGTATCCTACTGGAGGTGTTCACTAATGGAAGCCACTGAAGGAAAATCCTGTAGGTAAATCCCTAAAAACAAGCTATCAGAAGGTGCAGCCTGTTGAACAGTCATGATCAAAGCCAAAAACCCTGTTTGTCAAATAAATGTCAGAAACACAACTGTAGGGGGGGAAAAGGATATCTTCTGATATATCTTATGTATATATTGAGGATTTTGAACTTATGTAATTATTTCCATTTTATCTTCCTATGTCTTGATTAAATGAGATTTAACACAACTGATAACAGCCAGGAATCCCTTACCTATGGGAGTCCTGAGCAGCTTGAAAAGTGTCTTAATCTTTCAGTATTTCCATGTAGATATCTGAAGCATAACAAAAGGAATACCCACTGCAGCTATACAATGAATACAAGGAAGAAGTGAGAGGTTAAATCACCTCCAATGTAGATGGATGGAACTGAAATCCCCCTCTGCAAAGTGCTTCTTCTAGAGCAGCTGTGATTCTTCACAGGGCAGAGGTAGATGACATTTATAGGCAGCCTGAATACAGATACAATATGAATACATGAAGCTGAACCTTCATACCAGATTTCAATCTGATCTTTGCTCTGACCAGTTCGGGTATATCACATAGCCAAAACATAATGTGTCACAACTGTAAATTATGTAGTAGCATTGGAGTATACAATGTAATTCTACAATAAACCATTCATGGACATACTGGAGTGAATCTATCAAAATGCCACAATAGTGATGAAGGGGTTAGAGCATCTCTAATATAAGTAGAAGCTGAGAAATCTGATTGTTTAACTGAGTGGCCTGGTTTGAGTGAGAACAGAACTAATTCTGTTCAGTGATTTTTACTTTTCAGCTCAGTTCTTCTAACTAACTGCACTTGCTGAAGTTAGCAGCCTGTTTTCACAGACAGTGTCTATTGCTAGCAGTGATAACACCCCCTGTTTAGTGTTACTACCAAGGACTGGTGTGCAGACCAAGGCCACTGCTGGATCTTCTGTTCCACATTAGGGGTGCAGAAAGTAAAAGTCTGCACCTGCAGGGAGGAGTGGACAGGGCAGGTGACCCTAAACTGACAAGAGAGGTATTCCTTCCCATATACATTATATTTGGTATAAAGCTGAGGGATCTGGAAGGTGTTGCCCCTCTCTTTGCCCTCGTGAACACAGTTTCTGTCTGCTGCGGGGCCCAATCTGGGACTCCCCTGGTGCCTGCTCCACAGCATCAGTGGTGACCATAATATAATTACCATCAGGGTGGTTGAGTTTGATGCTGGTTTTGTATATATTTGTATACATTCAATTTTTATGATTATCATTATCTTTTCATTTTTATTAAAGCTGTTCTAGTTTCTTTTTATAATCACTAAGTCTCTCTCCCTTATTCCCTTTGTCTTCCCCTTTGGGGAGGGAGGGGGATTAACAGACAGTGTCTGTTATAGGTCTAAGTGACCCTAAACTATGACACTGAGAGAAGGAGAGGAGAGGAGAGGAGAGGAGAGGAGAGGAGAGGAGAGGAGAGGAGAGGAGAGGAGAGGAGAGGAGAG
>JAAGNO010003980.1:0-13969 GCA_033439905.1 Ceryle rudis | reverse complement strand
ATATTAGTTTTTTTTTGTCTTTTGTTGTTTTGTTGTGTGGTTTTTTTGTGTGTTTTTGGGTTTTTTTTTGGGGGGGGGGGTTTATAACTTTTTTTTTAAGTACAAACATTTGAGAATAATTTGTGTCGCTTACCCTGTTGCTCATAGGCTTAATGTTTCTCCTTTTTGTGTAATGATGAATCCCTACAAGTATGCCCCAACATAAAAAGCAGCATCTTGTCCCCTTTTGGCAATATATGAATGAAAACACTGATCTATATGTTGCAGTTTGGAACACTCCCTTGTTCTATTAACTAGCTCTCCAAAGAAAAACTGAGAGATGGTCAATGGGTCAGAGCAGGGAATTTCATGCTGCTGTAACCCAAACTACTACTGATTTGGGTTACAAAAGCCTGGACCTTGGTCATGCTGACTTTAAAAAGTAGTTTCCATTGGCACTAAACTTAAGTTCAAGAAAACATCCCTTTGAAATCCTTTCATAATAAAAACCTCTTTGATTTTCCTGTTTGAGAATTACGATGCACTGTCCTCTTGAGCAACATAGGTTGTGACACTGTGGTAAGCCCTTATGAAAAGGGGCACAGTTTTATTAATGATAGGTTTGCTCTTTTCCTTTTCCTTTCCAGAAATGGAATGTGAGTCAGACAAAGATCCGCATAATTTCAACAATAATATTCATTCTGTTTGGCTGCGTGCTGTTTGTTGCTCTTCCTGCAGTTATATTCAAGCACATAGAAGGCTGGAGCACGCTTGATGCCATTTACTTTGTGGTTATTACTTTAACTACCATTGGATTTGGTGACTATGTTGCAGGTAAGATTTTCTTATAACTTTATCTTGTAATATTTTGCAGAGTGATATATCTGCTGCATTTTTGTATTCTGGGACAGACACATCTCTGTGGTGCCTCTCTCCCAGTTTTACCCTTTATCATTCTTTGTCAGTATATGTGAGAGGTCCTGCCCTCATCTTGGATGATGTGGCAGGCTAGAGGTGGACAGTGAAATGCATAGTGCCTGTCTCTGCATAATCCATTTTTTTTGTTCTGTACTGTAAAGAGATTCTTTACTTGAGTTTTTGTTAGTTTTTTTTGTTCTTAAAGATGAGTGAAGTGCAAGAATTAATACAGTATTTTAGTCTGCTGAATACATTTTTTCAGCTGAGTTGCTTAAAATGTCTCACCCTGTGAAGTTATATGAAATAATTTTGTCACATCTCTTACTTTCAAAGTGTTGTTCCAGAGCATTGTTGCTGTCATTGAGATATCTCTATTACTGTTGGATCCTGCTTCTTTGCTTTCTTTTGCTTGTTCTGTATGCATTACATATGTGTTTTGTAATGTAAGGAGAAGATTGGATTGGTTGCAAGTAACTTTGACAACCTGAGCTAAAAAAAAATCATTGGACTAGTTCTCTGCATCAACCTTTTTCTTGAACAGGTGTTAGATGACTGCTCTTATGTTGTCTGTGTTGAGAAGGTGTGTTGATCTGAGTCAGTGATGCGTTCAGCTGAGGATTAGAAATTCAGAGCTTTGTGCTCTGAGTTTGAGACTCGCTTTTTTCAGCTTGATCTCATGGGTTTTCTGATGCAGCACCATCATCCCTCATGTGATGCTCCTCTCCGACCTCTGCACTGTGCAAAACAGAGGTAGCTGAGAAGGGCAGCAGTGCTGGGTTGTTGTCAGTGAGCTACTTTGCTGAAGGGAAGCATTTCTAGTAGACATTCCCATGGTGTAGGCTCCTCCTGTGTCCCATCTGTAGCCACAGCTGTTGCATGAGTACAAGTGCATCAAGGTAAGGGTCTCAGGTTGGCTAGCTCCTCAAAGTGACTTGCAGGCTTACCCAAAGTTTGCCTTGATAGTGGGAATGTGACTGCTGTTGTTGCTGACAAAAGTTTTTTTAGGTTCATGAATTACCACAGAGACCTCTGAAGTGTCTGTACTGTTTGGCATATTCATAAAGGATCAGGGTAAAATGGGGAAAAAATAAGTTATTTTTGAAGATACTAAGTTATGCAAGCTGTTTAAAAAAAGAAGTCCACGTGGGAAGTTGCCAAAGACTTACAAATTGTAGAACTGGGCTGTAAAATGACAAATGAAATTTCTTCGGACGTTTACATAGATATTTGTAATGTTTCCATATTTCTTTTGAATGTGTCTTGCTGATTTCTTTCTTTCCCTTTTCATTTCCCATATTGTTTTTATTATTTCTATTTTGTCTTCAGAAATTTGTGATTCTGGTCAGATTCTAACTAGTACCAAATAAAAAATTTATGCTCCTTCCAAGCCAAGAGCCTGTGTGTTTTAGACTTTTGTTCCTGAGGGGTACATGTATGTCAGGGAATAAAAATAATAGTGTATAAAGGCCTGGTTATATTTACTGTAAAGCATTATGTCAAATGGCCCACTTGGTTCTAACTAGAACACTGAGTACATTCATCATTACTCTTATTATAAATTTCCATGGATTTTTCTATTTGTAGACCACTTGATATTATAATTTTTTCCTACATTGTGTTTCATTCTTAATTTTACTAGGAAACACTTTCTCTTTCTACAGAATGTCCTTGAATTACATTGTTCTATAGCTTGTGGCCTTTTATGGTTCACTTCATATATACTTTTTAAAATTTATTTTAAAAACCCACTGTAAATGCATGATGTTAAAATGTCATGAATGTTTTCCATTTTTAGAGACATGCACAAGACCTGTGTAATATGTTATTGACTTAAGGTTTCAATGTGGTGGAATTTGATTTCTACTTACAGAGATGATGCTCAAGAGAATAAGGTTAGAAAACTATCTCCATCATAACTGGGAGGTTAACATTACCACTGGACTGTATTATGTCAGAGATGAAGTTAACAATATGAGAATCTTTGTGTGGACTAACATACTCAGTTTATGGCAGATGACTTCAAGTCTTTTTTTTTTTTTCAGAAAGATCCATTTGTTTTCTTGTTATTCCAGGACTTAATTGTCTAGTTAAATAAAAATTCTGAAAAATAGGTAAGGTATTCATTGACTGTACATTGAGGGTCATCGGTGTGCAAAAATACTGAGGTATTTTAAGAAAACTGACATTGCAAGTTCTTATTAGAGCTGATAAATTTGTCTTTATGGCTAGGCTTCCTTACTCATTTTGAGGAAGCAGGCAGAATTTTTAGCATGCTAACAAATGTGTAAGTTGTCTTTATGATTTTTTTGTTTGTTTGTTTGCTTGCTTTTTTTCTGTTTGTTTGTTTGCTTGTTTTGCTTTTAGGTATGTCACAGCTATCTTGCAGACACTAAAGGCCATTGATATTTTTGTGGTAGGCTTCAACTAGAATGCTCTCTCCTTGAAGCTTAGGAAAGCTGAGTGCCGTAAATGGAGACCAAATAAGCATGTAGAGTTAAGGCATGTAATGCTGTATAACGCTGTAGGGGATGTTGTCATGACAGAATATATGTATTGCATCTGAAATTGTGTCTCTAGAGCATGGTGTTCTTGGTTCTGGTTTGTCACGGTGAGGCATGCAGCAGGCAGAGTGACATTTAAGTCCACTTAGAGCCTAGATGGCAATGCATTTGCAAAAAACCTCACACTGGTGTTAATGTATTCCTTTTTCTGATTTTTTTTTTTTTTTCCTGTCTAGAAAGGCATGTTTCTTAAATCATACTTAGAGTGGAAAATAACCTTCTTCCACTCAGAATTACAGTCAAATCTAAAGCAGAGCGGTGGGCAATGCCATGCCAATTTGCAATTATAGCGAAGTGAACTCTCTTAGCACTAAAATTAAAATTGACTATTCCTGTAGCATATTGGAGGTCTATGAGATATTTCATGATTATGTGTTAGTTTTAGCTCATAACGTTCCTCAAAAATCCAAAATTCCTAAATATTTCCTAAATATCAAATATTCTGGTAACTTTTTCTAGGAACTGTCACCCCATTGGAAATAATGTGTTTGCAAGCCCTATATACAAATGTTATGGTTATGATAACATGTATTAGGGTTAAAAGACACATTTCTTACAACATCTGCCATTTTTCACTAGTATGGAATTTGCCACTTTCTTGCAGCACTGCAGCTAAGAGCTGAAGAACTTTTAGAAGGTAAAGGGGAGAGTGTTTCTGAACAGCTATACCAAAAGGGAGCCAACAGAAGAACTTGGGGTTCAGAAACATAATGTTGTTAAAGGCTGTAATGAAAGTTGGCACATTAGAAGTTCTTGTAGAGTCCTCCAAAACTTTTCTACAAGTTTTTTTCTCATTCGGACTGGAGACTAAGTACTCAGTTCCCAGAAACTAGAATGCCAAAACATCCCCTTTTGTACTCAGAAGCTAGGTTGCTATTTAGAGTCTGGAAATTTCAGCTGCAGTTTTCACCAGCAAGCAAAGCCTTAAGGCACACATAAAATACTGATAATTCAAGGTGCATGCAAGGAAGGAAAAAATTAAAAGCCCTTGTATCACATACTCAAAAAAATATATGGACAGTATTCCAAAAAATAAATTTCAAGTTTCTCCATCTTACGAAATTATTTGATTTTTCTGATTTTTTTTTTTTCAAGAGGTTGAATTTTTTTGTAGGGAAATGAGTACTATTTTGTAATTGAAGAAAGTTTATTATTGCAGTTTTTCATAAAAAGGAAGTAAGAAACTGTACGACAGCCTGCACTGTCTTATGAAAATCAGGACATAGTCAAACATTCCTTTTCTTGTTTTCAAGAGAAACCATTGACTTGAATATGACAGAAGAAAATCCAGCCAATACTATGAATATTTTGTGAAACAGCAAAGATCTTTTCATGTCAAATGTGTCTTTTTTTAGTAAAATGAAAGATATTATTGGGTACTAAATTAGCAGTAAGTTATGTGTGTATATATATTTAAGTATAACATGACAATATATTGTTTATATGTGCAGATAAATCTTTTAACTGCAGTGCAGATTGGAAGGTATAGTCAAATATTTCTCAGGGAGTTAATCTAACAGGTTTCAAATCTAAATTAGATGAGATGCCCAAAACTTGACTGAATTAAGTAGAGGTCAGAAATATAAATAGCACAGCAGTAGTCCATTTCACAGCAGGGCATAACGATGATATAAGGATATGCTGCAATCAGTCTAGTTGAACAGATCACAGAATTTTGCAAGTCTGACTTTAAAAATGTGTTCTAATTTTTTTCGGGGAGGTAGGGGGTTGAGTTTTTTGGTGTTTTTTTGTTGTTTTCTTTATGATTATTTTTATTTTTCTTTCTTTTTAATTTTGTTTTTGTTGTTTTCCTTATTTGAACCCTGATTTTTAGCCCACTGGTTCTTTAAACTTTTGGTCATCGCTTGAATTTGGTGTATTGCCACTGTAAGACAGATATCTGGGTCTCCGCTCTATTGAGACCCAGTTTCTAGAGTACTGTGATATTTTAGTCTCATTAAATGTCACCGAACTGGAACACTTCACCTGGTGGTCATAGCAGCTGAGTTGGTCTGCTCTCACTGTGTGATATTACTTACCCAGCAGAAAGACTTCTGCAGAAAGAAATCGCTGTTATGCCAAGGGGCATGTGTTGAACAACCTTTAAGAGAGCTGTGCACTCTCCTGCAGGCTTTGTCTTTTTTTTGGCATTTGGAAGTGCTCTTTGCCGTCTCACGACTTCCCATCCATAATGGGGGGCTGTCTGATGTGAACCATGCAGCCTGCTTTAGGCTGAAGTCAGTGTGTGGTGTTTTGCTCAATTTCTGTATAGGACAGCTTGTAAGGAGTGTTTTCTAGCTGTGCTTTGTGTTCTGAAGCATCTTTCCAGTTTCCACTGAGTGGCATCAAGTAACTCCTATGGCCTACTTATATTCTCTCTCACAGACAGTGCAAATGTATCTTGTCCCAAGCACGCTGATTTTCCACATCTCCACATAAGCTAGCCTTTCTTCATCCCTTTTTGCAGTCCCCAGAGGTAATTCTTTTCAAGCTGCAGGGTGGAACTTCTGTATTTCTTTGGACTGGGACAAATGATATTTCTGGATTAAACTTGTTTGGTGTGTCATAACAGGGTGATGGAGAGCTACTCGTTATGCTGCAGTTAAAACTGTGTGTAGATTTAATCACACTTCTATACCCAGAATACCTTGTACTGCAGATAATAAAGACATTTCCTGGTTTGAAGGGCCAACTTTTTAATAACCCAGAAATCTGTGCTGTTATGGAATTAAGATACTCAACACCAATAGTACTTTCTATTCTCTGCTTCTACTCTTTAATAAAAAATGCAAATAAAACCAGATGACTTTACAGAAATAATTGCATGTTTCTATTTTGAGTCAGTTAGCTGTAGAAAGAATGGGAAAAAGAATGGCAACAATAAAGAAAAAAAGATTTACTTAAAATATACTTGGTTTATGTAAACTAAACCCACAACACATATATTTGAAAGCCTGATCTCTTACATAAGAACCACTATCTGTCCTAATTAATCCCTGAAATCTTCTCAAATGCCATCCCTCACTTAAACGCGGAGCTTTTTACCTCAATAAGGAATATATATTTGGGCCATAAGAAAACCTATGCCTTCCAAAGTGTTAACCTAAATAACTGAAAAGCAGTTTGGCAGATGTAGGAGAGATAGCAGCAGCAATACTATAGCCTGTGTTGAAGATGGATGGAAAACGCTGATTTCTCATAGATTTCAACGGACATTGGATCAAATCTTTACCATGAAACATATTGGCAATAACCTGTGGTTGCTCTTGGTAAAAGGTTAGGGCAGTGAGATTTGGTAAAAGGTTAAAGCAGTGAGATTTCTAGTTAAAGAGTAAGCTCCTGTTGGGAGATAGGTTACAATCACAACCATGAAATACATTTCAGGCAGAGGTGGAACAAATTTGGAAAAAAACTTTGTCTCTTGGCCCACAAAATTGGTTTTGCCAAACAAACAACGAAATTCACCTTCTGTCTTCTCATCATTTTGCTATATAAAATAATCTGCTTTGCAACAGAAAGATGGTAGTATTATTAAGTAAAAATTATGCTATGAAAAATCCATTCAAATGTATCGTGTTGATATGCTTTCTGTAATGTTACCAGTAAAATCATTAGATAGATTATCATAAACTTCAGTACAAATACATTTACCTAGTCTTACTCATACCCAAATACATCCATACCCATTTATGTCAATTGTAAATCAGTAGTTAATGAATTTCATTTACTTTAAATTCAGTACAGTTGACTTTTAATCATGTTTTCCTACCAGTGAAATCTTATTTAATGACATTCCCAGGTAACTGCATTATAGCACTCCATAGTGCATAGAGACAGTAGTTATCTCAGGACAAACATCGTTAGGTATGTCTCTCTCTCCTTGGCATTCCATTAAATTGTGATCTCATCCGAGAAGTCCTTGAAATCCAGAAATGCAACAGCTAATAAAGATTTTATCTGCTAAGCCTTTTCCTACAAGGTTGTTGACTGTACCTTTCTAATTTTAGGAAAGCTGAACTCCTTTGGGCATGGCTAGATGGAGCCATCTCCTGGCCAGACAGTACAGAAAACTCTTGATTGAATATGAATGTGCCCTAACTCCTGGCCTGGTTACTAACCTTGCTGTAAATTAGGTATAAACTGTAAAGAAAATGCTCCCTGCACACTGGCAGTTTTAGATTCCAGTTTCAGTTTATAAGCTTAACATACCAAAAATTAGAAACTAGCTGAATGAATGCTTTGTATGGTACTTTCTTGTGCATTGTATGAATAGCTGGAGAAGAATGTGAACCACCAAGCAAAGGTGTGGTAATAATCAACCATTTTTTGAATAGCAACAAATGTTAGGCAAATCATCCTTAAAATCCTGTTTTATTGGATTAACATGAGCTTGATGATAACAAATCACTTAATTTCTGATATTTTGTTTGTCTTGGGCTGTGACAAACTCAACCCTTTGCTGCTTGGCTTTCCTCTACCTTACTTGTGAGTGTGTAGTTGTTAAAGTACATCCATTTTTGCAATGTGGATCAATGTCTTGGATAGTTGAGTAAAGCACTACAGCTCAATGGATTTCATTGATGAAAAAGCTTATTGATATGAGATTTACAAAATTTCTGTCTGAGGGCTTCCATACAAGGATAACCTTCAGTAAAATTCTTTTTTATTTGCTTGTAATCTCTGTGATTATTAGATAATAACAGCTAGGAAAAAACATTACTCTTCATGAGAGCTAGCCTTATTTCTGTAACAAGGTGCTTGATATTTTGGGACCAATTTTCTTTTGACTGTTTCAGTACAGGATGCAGATACATAAAGCAACATACTATGTACCCGTACAGACCACTTTAAAGTGCTTGAAAGGTTTTACTGTAAAGTCTCTTCAGTTATGAGCAGATACCACAGGATCACAGGATGTCAGGGGTTGGAAGGGACCCTGGAGATCCTGGAGTCCAACCCCCCTGCAAGAGCAGGACCATATAATCTAGCACAGGTCACAAAGGAACGCATCCAGGTGGGTCTTGAAAATCTCCAGAGAAGTAGACTCTACAGCCTCTATGGGTAGCCCATCAAACTTCTATTTGATTTGATATGCACATCAAACTTCTATTTGCAGTAGCCCAAACCAGGAGTCTGATTTTCTTTGTCATAACACAGCTGAATTGTAAGTTTAAGGCTTCTCTTTCATTGTACTCCAAGATGTGAAATGTGAGATATTTTGTGTTCTCAAGAGTTCTGGATGAACATAACTTTTTGTGCGGAAATAAGACCTCTGTTCTCTATAGCTGTATTGTACCTGAAAACTCCATTACAGACATTGCAATTTATCCTTTTTTACTTTAACGCTGGTGGGAAGGAAGTGACTGGTGCTTATGGCAGTGGGATTCAGGAAAGCTGCCGTCAGCTGACATTTGTCTTATCTGCCTCTTTTGAGTATGATCGTTTCAACTGAAGTCCCTGTACCCTAGTTTCCTCCTCTGCAAAGTGGAGATGATAAAGTTTGCCTACCTGAGAGGGGCAATGGTTAATGCAGGTGCTATTCTTCTTTACTAGGGCTAAAGGTTTCATGTAAGTATTGAGATGTGTTTCGTAGTCCTTGCAAAATCTGATTTCTTGAGATATAGACACATTACATATTTGAAAGCAATACGTAAAATTTGGTACAACACAGTTACTGGGAGCAGGTGGGAAGTCCTTTCACTCAAGCTGCCCTCGATGACCTCTGCCTTAAATAATGATATGTCAGAAGTCAAATCAGTTTGTGTTCATTTTTAATTATTAATAATTAGCCATTATTGCCTACAATTTGCATACCTCAAACTGTTTTCAAGAGTGGATGAATTTAGATCATTATTTATTCAAATTCAACAAAAAGTTTTGTTATGAATTTTTCCATGGGTAAGAAAACAGAAGTTATAAAAAAGGTAACTGTGTTTTATTGAAAACATTGAATTTAAAAATGGTTTTACTCCTGTAACTATTAAGTCTGCTTTAATTTTAACCATGATGTTTTTCAGGAGGATCAGATATTGACTACCTAGATTTTTATAAGCCAGTGGTGTGGTTCTGGATCCTTGTTGGGCTTGCTTACTTTGCAGCTGTCCTCAGCATGATTGGAGACTGGCTAAGAGTCATATCGAAAAAGACAAAGGAAGAGGTAAGAATATTTTGAGAGGTGAAAAATACTACTTCTTAAACTTTGATTAAAAGTCATGTGAGTTTATAACTGCATTTGTTCTTAGTCATAGGTCAAAACTGTTATGTATGAAGGATACGCTGCAGCTCAAACTGTAGCAAACTAGCACTCTAGTCAAACATACAGTGATTATAACATGTCTGCATATAAAATTCGATTAAATGTATTATTAAATTAAGTGTATATGCACAGTTGCACCTGACTTACAAGAAAAAAATTATCTGAAAGAGAATTGACTGTTTCTGAACAGTAAAATGTCATTTTGAATTGAGGCAAAAATTATTCTGCTTTGTTATTTCTATA
The DNA here is from genome assembly GCA_033439905.1 of Ceryle rudis. Lineage (NCBI taxonomy): Eukaryota > Metazoa > Chordata > Aves > Coraciiformes > Cerylidae > Ceryle > Ceryle rudis. The sequence goes on along the minus strand of JAAGNO010003980.1, from coordinate 4,012 downwards.
TGGGATGCAGGTATGTAAAGAAAAATACTAAATCACTAAATAGTATATTCTAGATCTCCCTGATTATTTTATAGTGGTAAGAGAATAAATGTTGCATATTCAAGGTATTGGAATGAATTATTTGATCATGCCTGGGTGTACTTTACCATAACATACCATGCCTGGCTATTTGTAGTCAGCTGCATTGCTTTCAATTCAGATATAATTTTACTTGTAAATGTATCATTCCTGTGATTGCTGCAATATTTTACTTGAATTTGTTATTTAAGAAACTGTCCTGGTTTTAAAAATGTTAGAGAATAAATGATTTCCTTTTGCGGCTAGCACAGTTCAAGTGTTACTAGAAGTTTGGGAAATAAATTCTGTTTTAAGCAACATATTATTTCCCTCTAATTTAACTTCAGTTCCTCTGCTCGCATCAGTTCACTCAAATATAAAAACTATAATTTCTTTTTGATGGAATGAATACGTTGGTTACTGTGCAGTGGCCTACTACTTACATTGTTTTAAATTGTTTTCCTAGCTGTAGGGCACGACATCAATGCTTAGATGTAATCCTGGCAACCCTTGAGTTCCCAAAGATCTTGCTGTAAAGGGTATCTTACCTCTGTATAATACCATCACTCATTACAGACCCTGCTGCTTTCTGACCAGAGGGCACCAGTGGTGGTAACAGCGGGTAAGAGGATGTGATCTGGGTGCTTGGGCAGGATCAAGCCCATTTTGTGAGTCATGGGAGCCAGGCAGCTCTTTTTGATTGCCCTTGCTATGTTCATAGCTCTTTATAATTAGAGACGGCAATGTGGCAGGTCTGTTGTAACTACACTTTTACCAAGTATTTCATAAACAGTTTGGAAGCAGAGGATGGTATTTATTTGATCAGTTGCATTTAAAAAGTATAATCTTTTGCCCCTGTGCTGTAAATTTGAAAGTTGAACTTCCCTTAGACAATGAGCTGTACTAGTGTCCTTCACAGGTATGGAGCAGCAGGTATCACATAAGTGTTTCCATTTACAAGTTGAACAGTTTGCAGGATCACCATTTTGTTTTCTGGAAAAGCACTGAGGGTGTCCTCAACACCCAACCTGCATGATTTACACTAGCTGCAGGGAATCAATAGAAGATCACTTCAATTGACATTAACCTCCATGTTTGTTCTTCATTATTTTGAACTTGGAATGAGGTTGGTCTAGCCCATTTTTTCTTCTGCACTAGGAAAAAGTAAGAGCTGGGCAAGCACATGTGGTGTTTCCCCTGTGCATTCTACCAGTGTCTAACTGTTCTTAACTTTTGGCATTTCCTAAACTGCATTTAGTTTCCCTGGCTTACTTGTTTCTGGATTCTTGAAAAACTGTGATATGACTGAGGCACTATGACTTGGGAGTATGCAAAAACTCTTTGTTCAGGCTTGGTTTAGCTGCATTTCCCCAGACATTAGTGACACAGTTTAGTTCTTCACATTACTTCCTAGAATTAATCTGGTTTTTAATCTCACTTTTCTCATATTCTTCTCTCTTATCCAGACAGTAAAATCTCTGGATAAGATGCTATCTTGACTATACAATTGCACATAGCACACTCAGGGTTTAATTTTGTTTAGAGTCTATATTATTATAATGATGATACTATATTAAGAACATTTGAATCTTATCATGTATTTATTTTGTACTGAAGCTACTTCAACATAGATTGAATCTGGAAAGATTTAAAGAAAAACTAATTGAACAAACTCATGGATTCATTTAAAACATTAAATACATTCCTATTTTTAACAAGTAAAACTCCATTTGCCTGGTTATGCAGCACAGTGCTATGCCAAACTTTCTTTTCTCAGGCATCAGGAATGTATGCCCTATTTCATCTTTTCATTCTTTCTCACCTTTGTAGCCTAAACAAGCCCATTCATTTTGTCTACAGAAAAGAAAACATCATTCTTCAGATACATCCAAATTCTCTTGGCTGATACAGGTATTCAGGTTTTTGCTGTATGCAAGCCTCTCATGTGCTAGGTTAAAGACAGACATAACATAATTGGCACCGTTTGTTCAATTAATCATATATCTGTAGTTCAAAAATCTTCTCCCCTCCTGCTTAACCCACTGCTCAGGCATGCCTGAGAGTTCATAACAGAAAGAAAACATTTTAGCAGTTTAAAAATGCTGCAGTTTTTAAAGTGACGGAGACCAGTTTGAGAACTTAGTTATGGCATACTACAAGTTGTGTGCTGGTTAGAAAATATGGAAAATTATTTCAGTGTTCTATCCTAACATTTGTAGGAATTAAGTTATATAAATATAATGCATTTTATTATAAGATTGAACAGAAGCATTGTACAAATATTCACTTTACAAGTAGCATTTTATGATAAAACCTGCTGCTCTTAGCTCATCCATACTATCTAGCTAGTCAAATTTGAGTGAAGCAGCTGAGGGAGTTTAGTGGAAATGTACTCATCAGGTCTCCTCTATGCCAGCAGAAGCCAGAGGAGACTGAATTCCTTGTAATGTCTGTTTTTTCAGTTAAACCTAAATATATGATGGTCTGTTCCAGCTTCTGTGGGTGCAGATTATAGCAAAGGAACCTATCTGGAGTTCAAACAGTAGAAAGAAGTGCAATGAAATATCCTAGTTTTAAGGTTTTTTTAACTGCCTTTTAAGGAAACATTCTGTCAGTCCTTGGGGAAACAGCTCATTATACCTAAAGGTAGCCTTTGAAATTAGAAGCCATGTTATATACTGAAATTTATGGAGACACAGGCTATGATAAAAACTATAGGCCCATAATTAATGTACTCCAAAACCTGAAACAGTTTGATACAACTTTTAGGAAGTATAGGACACTGAAAATCTTCCTTCACAAAATTTACTGTGGGTATCAACAACTACAAGTAAACAAGATTTTGTGTAGGATTTGTACCAGACCTTTCATGAAAAAAACCCAAGCAGGTAGCCTACCATATTTTAGATACAGGAGGGAGAAGATCAGTCGACAGTGATCAGTTGTGTTTGTTTCAGCAGTCTAAGACCAAGGGCTGACAGTAGCCAAGTCTAGTGAATTGTGATGGAGTGCAGGATGAAGACAGGTCACAAGTATTGAAAAGCCTCTCTCTTTACTTCCCTTCAACAGCCCAAACTATATATCGAACCACCTCTGTGATATTATTTTGATAGGCAGCTGTGATATTCTTCTGTTTGTCGTTTCCTGGCAAATAATAATAATAAAAAAATTATTAAAGCATGTTTAGGGTGTATATTGTGAAAGGAAACCTCCATATTCAAGTGAGCGTTCTGGTAATGAATATTGCCTCATATCTATAGTCCTGTTCACATTTTTCTTAATACATTTGCATTGTTCGTATAAACAGTTTGCATGAAACTTTGCAGTAATGCATTTCACTGCTTCAACATCTGTTTTTTTCAGGGTACTACCATAAAAGTTTGCCATATGTAAGGCGAACTGAGACCAAAAAAAAAAAAAAAAAAGTGATCAGATACACATGGATCCAGAATAATGTTGTATTTTGATATTAAAATCCAGACAATCAGAATGTCTGTCAGTTGCTCAGGTGGCTTTTGTCTCCTGAAATTCTCTTGAGAGTTTTGAATGCATCAAATGGGGAGGGAAATGAAAGACAAGTAGAGACAGAAGTGGGAGTTTCAGAAGGATAGATCTGCTGCTGGAAGCAGTTCATACAGTAAGATAGATGAAGTGTCAGAAAGTCACTGGAACATGCTGTGTGCTCTAATCTTACGTAGGTGATCTGTCTCTGAAGTTCAGCTTCAGCTGTACCAGCTTGCCTTAAACTTCCTCCTCTTAATTATTCTCTATACTCTGATTACTCAGAGCACTTTTAAAGTCATCTCTTTGAAAGGTAATATTTCAGCAGGATTTTTTTTCCTTGTCATGTTTTTCTTTTTTACTTCAGTATGCAGCAGCTTCTGAATTTCAGTATTTCCAGCAAAAATTACTACCCAAGAACCTTAGTTATTTGGGCTATAAATTTATATAAATT
>JAAGNO010003979.1:33850-69553 GCA_033439905.1 Ceryle rudis | reverse complement strand
CAAACTTAAGCTGAAAAAATAATAATATTAAAAAAATATATATATGTAACACCCTCCCTCAGAAGCTACCTCTCAGTTTCATTGTAGTTTAAAATGAAAGAGAAATCAACACTCCAGAAGAATCTATAGAAAAATAGAGTGTAACTGACTTAATACAGCCCATCACTGGCTCATATTTTCTGTAGATTAGTGTAATTAAGAATTGATGGTAATTAAAATCTGTTCCATTTAAACTGTAATTAGGTGGAAGATAGCAGTACGTTGTTTCAGGTAGCATTCTGAGTCCAGCCAGTGAAAGACTTATTAGTACTGACGAAGTTCTTTAGGCAGGAAGATGTAGCTGCCTGTTGCAAAGGCAATTTGGCTATGCTCCAGAAAAATATGTAAATGAATAAAACTGTAGCCAAGAAGACTGGAAAGAACTTCGAAAGTCAGGAGAAACTGAAAAAAGTAAGGCATGGGAAAGAGAAAACAGGAACAAGGACAGAGCAGTCACAGAAAACAACATGGATTTCTTTGCAAATAATGTCTGTGTAGTCAGACGACGAGTTTTAACACAAGTCGTACGTATTTAAGTGTGATAATAGTGACTGAAGAACCGTTTCCTGGAAAACAGCAGTTACGAAGTTAGAGCCATTGTGAACAGAACAGAAACTGTCCTCAGTTTCATGCTCCAGCAAAAAGGTGATTTTATACATGCCATTGACTAAGACATTGTACTGATACCACACGCCAAGATCTGGTGTACACATTTTAAAGAGACTGCTGAAAAAAAGGGAGAGCTACCAAGATTTAGAATTTAATCTCCTTAAGCCTATGAAAAAGGCTGAGCAGCAACTTGATTTCCCCTCTTCATGAGGAGAAGATAACAAGGACTAACAGGGATGTTTATTCTAGGGAACAAAAGCGAGGGATAACCAAAGGCTGGAGGCTGCTGTGAGACAGTCCAATTTAGAAATAAGGTAGAAAACAAGGTGTGACATACTGGAAGTCAGACTAGACAGACCGGGCAATTTAAACTCTCCTTTTGAGTCTTAAATTATAGTAACGTCTTAAATGAATCAAAAAATAAATGCTGAGGAAATCTACTGCAGCAGAGTAAGATCAAAAGATGCAATGCATGCTGAACCAGTGAACAAGGTATGATAAGAATAGAGTTCATTGTCTGCTTCTGACTTGAGCAAATAATAAAAAAAGATCATATCTGGCCACTTTAAAGTAGACCTGAAGGTACAGCTAATAGACATCCGTTCCATTTTCATGGGAAAGCAGAGCTAGAGATAGACACAGTCAAGGATCTTGAAGTACACTGACAGCCAGTGCAAGAAAAAGAAAAGGTGATTTTCTATCCACACTGTGAACCTGCTAGTACTATTTAAGGTATGTGAATAAGGCTAAAGAGCTTTACTAACACTCTTTTTCATCAAAGAGGGGGTTACATACTGGCCACAAGTCACATAACACTTAGATCTGTTTCTACTGAGCTGCCACTTAACCAGTCAATCTGCAGTGTGTACTTCCGCTTCTTCAGGAACACAACTCTGTACTTGTCCATACTGAACTGCATCCTAATATTTCCGTGCTCTACTTCATCGAGATCCTTTCTAATCCCGATCCCGTGGTGCTTAAAGCCTCTCCCAGCTTTAAGCACCTGCAAATTTTATAAGCATCATCCATATTTCATAAGCCAAGTCGGTAATGAAAATATTGAATAATACTGGACCCAGAACAAATATAAGTGGATTCTACTTCATGCAGCCTTCCAGGTTGGCAGTAAACAACTGGTAACTACCTTCTGTTATGATTTTCCAAATTATTTTGCACATACTTATAGAAGTAGCTTCCTGATCATTTTTCTCATAAGGATTTTTTAGGGGGAGACTACACGTTTGGAATATGAAACTTAGTAAAGTAAGTAAATTTTGTCAGTAATAGTTGCATTAGGAAGGAATGAAAAGATTTTAAATTCTCAAGGCCACTTCTTCATTAAAGGACATTCATGCTAAATATATTAAAAATAAATCCTGCTGAGTATTTACTATCGCGAAGCATAAGAGCTTTACTTACATAGGTATTTTCCTTTGTAGTAAACAAGAAATATTTATAAGTTTGAATTAGTGAGGATGTCCAGTCCCCAGAAGGTGGAGCTAGTTAGCAAATCTAAGAGAGGGATTGCGTTGTTTCTAGAAAAGAGTATTTATGAAAGCACCAGCACATTCTCATGTTTATCCTTTTATTTTAAAGGAAGTTTAGTGTGTTAAGATCAAAATAAGAGGTAGATCACAGACTGAGGTCTTGGAAAAGACAACTCTAGAAAAAAAGTCTATAGAACTGCTCAGTCTTTGGTCTGTTAAAATTGTTGTGTTACTTGTTATGCAGGATATCCTGCTGCAAACATTCCAGCAAGAATATAAATCAGGGTCACTCATTAACAATGCACAAAGCTCCAAAAATCAATCAGAAATACTTATTTATAGCCAATACTGCAGCTTTTAAGTTGCGCCTTGAAACACAACACAGTGTTTCACACTGAGTAGCACAGTGAAACTGAAGTTTATGAAACAACAAGCATTGTATTTTGAAGCTTACAAGTACATTCAGTAGAATTTGAAAAATAAAATTGTCTGGTATGCAAGGGATAAATCCAGATTTTTAATTAAATCCACAAAGAGATATTATGTGTAAAACAACCTTTTAAATCCTGGTCTAAATTCAGGTTTAATTATCCGGATCTAACTCGCCACGGCATTACTGATGCGAGGATACTGCTTCCCCATGAGCTACTGCTTACACGTCTAAAAGAGTCTGGAGAGGGTCAAGCTGCCCTAGAACTCCTACTTCATGAGAAAACCAGCAGTCAGCTCAGAACCAGTTGTTGCTGTAGAGAACACGCAGGGGGCCAACCACAGCTCAGGATCTCCACTCTACAGAGGCTGAGGACAGCTTTGTAGAATCACTTAGGGAAGGGAACAGTACAAAATATTGCTTTTAACACATTCAAAAACTTATACCTGTGTTGACACTGCAGGATGTCAACAATTCCTTCTAAGTTAAAATGGCGAGATTTGCACCGTCACCACAGTGGAAAACCCTTTGAAAAAGACTGAAGAATTAACTGAATGTATAAACACATCAAAAGAAGACATAAGGAGCAAGAACAGAAGCAATGAGGAGACTATGGGATGACTGTCAGGTTGCTAAAATGACAAGGGCAGCCTATCGTGTTAGGAATCTTTAGCATCCAAACAGAAGAATCAAAGAGGAGGCAAGGAAACTCAATTAAAAAACCATGCTAGTCAGTCATTGGAAAACAAATTAAAACAAGGCATAAAAGCCAAACACATTAGAATGAAAAGTGGAAGGATGAATTTAAAAGTAGTCATATCACCACTATGCCATTAGCGTGAGATTAAAACAAAAGAGTACGTGCAGCAAAGCGCCAAGTAAATACTCCACCTCCCTTGCTAACAGAGAGTTGTGGAAGGTCAGTTTATGACAGAAATTGCCCTTTGGCAGCTGGAAAATTCCCTTCAGTCCCATGTTCTCTTAATCACCACGCCTGTACAGGCAAATGACCTGCTTAGCACCCAACTAGTCATTTCAACATGCTAATATTCAAGTCGCAATATGTCAAACTGCATGTTAAATTTGATGAAGTTTGGCAGAAAAGCAAGCTCGTGCTCTTTTCAAAGTCAGCCCCCTTGAAATGTTTATTAAAATGTGCTGGTAATCAAACAGGAACAGCCCTAGGGCTTTGGAATAGCATTCCTATTGCCTTTTGCCCTGACAACAAAGCAAAACGCCAGTTCTGTCACTGCTGTGTGCACCACCGAAAAATCAGTGGAAATCTTTGATGGCACCAAGTCACCTCAAGATTTAAATGGTATGAAGTTAAAAACTGAACATGGAATTGAAAGCAGAAGAAAGCATAATGTCATAGTCTTACAGGAACAGAAGGCCCTGCACACATAGGGTAGTGAATGTAAACAGCAGCTACACCAACTTAAATTTTCACTATACCTAATTTCTTACTCCCTTCCTACCTGAACATACAAATAACCCATGACAGGACTGAAATCACAGAGGTCAAACAATGTAGATGAGTTATCTTGGTATCACAAACGGAATGTTGGACAAACTCCGTCTTCAGGAGAAAGGCAAGCAAAACAAGCCAAACAACACAAAACAGCAGTAAACCCCTCAAAACAGCTACAGCAAACAGCATGAAATAATTAACCCACAGACTCTGAATTTAGACACCTAGGGTAGGAACATTCTTCTGTCGTTTTGTGTTTCTGTTGTTTGTCACATTTCATTTTGGTGGTTTTGTTTGGTTGGTTTGGTTTGTTGTGTGGTTTTGTTTGGCGGTGGTTGTTATTTTGGTTTTGGTTGGTTTGGGTTTTTTGTTTGTTTATTTTTGTTGGTTTATTTTGTTGTTTTGTTTTTAAACACTTTATAGTTCATGTATTCAACTTTGCACCACAAAAAGGCCAGATTCCTCCTACTTTGCCACTCAGCTCTTGGAGCTCAGTTTAACTCTCGTATGAGGGCTAAACTCTTTCAGAAAGGATAAAGTTTTATACTCTTGATTCTGCAGCATTTCTTACAGGAACACCAAAAATCTGCATAGGTCTTCCTGGATTTCTGTAGTTAGTACAATAGCAGTGTACTTTACACAGTTTCAGTGTCCAGCAGAACAGTTGTGAATTCTTGGGGATTTATTATTCCACTGTAATAAACCAAGATGTTTCTATGCTGTCATATGGATTGATAGTGAAAATAGAAATCATCTAACCATACATACACAAGTGTCTCAGTGGCTTTAGTCACAATGGAAACAGAAGAAAGCGGTGATGGCAATAACAAGACATACAGCTAAGGAATTCCAGTACACTCAAAATATAAGAGCAATGAATAAACCTTGCTCTAGAAGTTTTGTGCAACTAAATATCCCGATGTCTTGTTAAAAAAATAGTTTGACAACTCAGTTAAATAGTTTTCCTTTCCCTTACACATTTTGCTTCTTCCATCAGTAGCTGAATAGTTAGAGAAAGTACTGCTGAAGGGGTTGACTTATATGCTGGGCTACATAGAGCCCAGCTAAGGACCCTATCAAAAAGATAAGTATGATACAATAGTGAGAAGGAAAAGGCAGGGGGGGTGTGGATTGGAAAAGTGTAGAAATAGAGTTTGGTGCAAAAAACAAGCTTAAGAGAACAGGAAAGAAAAATGTGAGGAAAAGGAAGGAGAAAGTAATTTTTTTCAGAAGTGTTTTTGTTTCGTCAAAATAAGTAAGGTTTGCTACTCAAGGGAACACAGACCAAGGGAGAATTTTTCATCTTCTCGATTAAATAACTTCCAGTAAAAGCTCTTCTTCTGGAGATGCAAACACCACCAGAATACAGTTTTATTTCATATTTCTAGCAGCATTGCATTGGGCTGGATGCACTGAAAGGATGCAGTACCCATCCTTAGAGCACCGAAAGACAGAAAGGCTTAATCTAGACTTACAAAGTCCCCATCATGTGTCACATTCTTCAAGAAAAATTAACCCACATATGCCTGTAGATGGTGTTCATTCCAGCTACGAAATATGGTATCATTCCTCAAGTGCTCTTTGCTACCTATGCTGAATGTTACCATCGGACAATTCACCTGCCCAGCAACATAATTTACGATTCTGTAATTCACTCCAGGCAAAATCCAGGTGCAATCACACTGCCAACTTAAACTGTTTGAGATAATGTGGTGGATTTTGTATGTAGCAAATTAGGGAGCACGCACACAGAGCTGGCAGGGGAATGGCCGGGTGATAGTTCTGATGGTGTGGTGGTACAGGGAGCAGATGGAAACAACAATCTCTGTTAGCAGCACAGCTAAACACGGAGATCTGCCAGGGTCTGTGTAAGCATAAGAGTGAACTACTGCGTTTCACCAACACCTCTAATACTGCAGGACAGGCTTTCACATTCTGACTCCCATGGAAAAAGAAAAGTCAAAAATAAAATGAATTTAATGTTGCCAAGTAGTTCTCCAAGGCAAACCAGACTAGAGTTAAAAGAATAAAAAACCTGCTCTCCTTTAAAAATCCATCTACTCTTCCCAATTTATCCTGCAGAGAAATCATAATCCTGCAACTGATGAAACCATAGCATGTTACCTTGGTAACTGATAACTCAAATTCAGTCTAAAGAATACACTCAAAGGTCAGACTGCATGAGAAGTGAGGCTAAGGAAGGTGTAATTTATGTTGAGAGGTAAGTACAAGAAAAAAGTGCCATGAATATTTCTGGTTACAAAGAATATAAGCATGTTGGGAAAAAAAGAATAAGATCACACAGTGTCAGCACTGAGACTGAAAACATAAACCTATCTAAGGAAGCTCTGAATATATGTTATGACAACAGCTATAGTTATAGGAATATGCTACTGCATAAAATGATTGTCATAACATTTTCTACTGTCTAAAATGAACACATGTGTATTCTCTGACATCTTTTCCAGTGTTATAAGCTAGAAAGAAAATTTTGATTAAAACAGTCAGGTTCACTCATACAAGCAAACATATCACCCCATACTTTAAGGCACATTTTACAACATTTTGCTCAAAACCCATTCCCCATTTTTCTTACAAACAGCAGCACAACTTTGCTGAGGATCAACCCCAGCACTGAAGCAGTTTCAGACTCAAAGATCAATCTGTGCTCTTACGTTTGCACTGTTAATGAAATACGTTATGCTCAAATTATGGTATAATATACAATCACAAGATACTGTAAGGCTTTCACGGAGGTAAAGTTTCTGAATTGTATGTAGCATAAAACACTGTAATTTTACAAACCTATCTGTGGGTGCAATCACTTTTTATCTAGGAAAGAGGTATGAACCTATACAACCAGGCTGCAAATATAAAATGGAGCAGAATTAAGGCAGAATTTATCTCTGTGTAGGTGCTTCATGGTTCCATGTCAAACTTCAGAGCGGGAGATGCAGAGGAAAAACATATAAAATCACACTCTCATAGAAGTAAAGCACAGAATTTCTGTCCCCAAAGGCAATGGTTTTGAAAACCATTAGGCAGCCAACTTCAGCACACATCTGCATGGTTCTTCATAAAGTTCCATCTTTTAAGTTAGTCCTATAAAAGAGAGCAATTTTAAAATATCTCAATTTCTCCATAACCTTGAAAGTCCTATAAGCTGTCAAAGGCACTGCATGGTGCTCTCATGAAAACATCATTAGGAAATTATGTCTTCCTCAAGAAGTAGAACATTGAAGCAAAGCAATCTGCCCCACAAATCTCCCGCAGTTACGATGCGATGGGGTGTTGCAGAACACTCAGCACAACTCAACAGAAGCACCGACTGCTCTCACAGAAGGGCACTTATAATGATTCAAGAGAAAGAGGGAGAGCCCTGAAATAAGGGGAAAAGAGAAGAATTTATTCCAGTGCCATAACATCTTGATATTTTTTGTGTCCTTAGCCTGTCAGCTCCAGAAGACAAATCCTCATCTGAATAAAGCACACCTATAGTTTTTTAACCAAGTCAATTATCATTATTACTTAGCAAGAGGTACTTTTCATTCTACGTGATGACTGGTTCTTTTAGTACAGAAACAGAATTATCCTACATCATGACTTTTTTCAGGGTAGGAAGGGGGAAATCTTAAGTTTTGTTCCAGAACTACAGAATGCGGATAAAAAGCCGTACATGTCTATGTATATACACAAATGCACTGCAGTAACTTGGGGCGAGTTTGGGTGAAAGCATACTACTACTACTACTTTACCTGCAAACATTTTCTAACAGACATACTGGATTTCTGCTACAAATAGTAGAGAAGCTTGTTAACAGCAGGGGAAAGAGGGAGTCAGACACAAGAACAAATACTCAGTTTTGTTTGTTGAATCAGAATCAGTATGCTTGGGTACACTGTCTGAAGATTCTTGCAAGTTGACAACTACACCTACCTCCCTGTTGAATACTTGTAGCTTCTTACCCGAAAAATGTACAAATCTGTGTTGATACTTTGCACCTTGAAACCTTCACTAGAGAACAGATAACAATATCTTGGGTTAGGCACTGGAACAGGCTGCCCAGGGAGGTGGTGGAGTCACCATCACTGGAGGTGTTTAAAAAACGAGCAGCCATAGCACTTGAGGCTCTGGTCTAATGGCTAGACAGATGTTAGGGTGAAGGTTGGACTCGATGATCCTAGAGGTCCTTTCCAACCCTAATGACTCTATGATCTATCTCTCTACCAGTATAGGGATTCTGGCCTGGTAGACAGAAACTCAGAGAAGCAGACACATAAGAAATACTCTGGTTTCTGGACTATTCATACAAAACACAAGTCCAACAAATTTGCCACTAAACCCAAGAATTCCAGGATGCCAACACAAATCTCTCATGCTGGTAAGAACGCTGATGCTGCACCTGTATTAGAAATCAATAATCTGTTGCATGAAACTCACCAGTACCACACAACTGGTATGCAGCTGAAAAAATACTTTTAATTCTTGTTATCTAAGAAAGAAATTACAAATTAGTTCTAATAATTATATATCAAGGGTTTTAAAGTTATGTCATTAAAATCTGGGTGGAGGGAGAGAACTTGTGAAGGAAAATATAGGATAAAACACACAAAAAAAGTGCCAGAGTTGTACAAAGGTCCATGGAATAAAGTGGGTTTGGCATTTCTGTTTTGTGGGGTTTTTTTTGTTTGCTTGATTGTTTTTCTAACTGTAGAGTGAAACGGGGGTTGGTTCTGATTTACTTATATTTGGATTACCACCATTATCACTAAGGAGCTGTTGCAATACACTTGCACATCAGAAAGTCTCATCAGACTTATGAAGCAGATCTAATCTATGCTTACGGAAAGCAACAAGGAATGTAGCCACTGAAGATCAGAACATTTGGTGACAGCACCTGCTGTAGACAGTTTTCTTTGCATCGTCTCACAGAATTACTTGGCCTTCAGTATTGACACAGGCTGACAACTATATTGAAGGAAAAATTAATTTTGGCAAATCAGAAACCAAAATTCAGTGTATCACTTCAGGGAAGTGGAGGGTTTAAAAAAGAATGACACTGAAGCAGAATGTTCACCTTCACTTACAAGTTTTCTATGGGATAAAATGCACTCCAGGTTCTTTTTTTTTTTTCCTTAAAACAGTATATTCAAGTAATAGCTAAAATAAATTAAACTACATCAGCCTTCAAAGGAAAAACATTGTGGTTTCAAAAGATTTTCACTGTAGCACAAAAAATTGAGCGTGGCAATCACTTTGAGTACACAATGAAGCTGAACTTTCATAAATATCCTTCTGTCATTCAAGGCTACAGCTGTGCAGAACCTTGCTATCAGCACTCTCATCAAAGATATTATTGACTCTTCTTTATATCATTTTTCTGTGACTTTTCCAATTTTTACTTACTCTAGTCAATGATTTATTTTATTTTCTTGTAAAGAAAAGGGTTGCTTACCGCCTGTATGCAACGCCTTGCAATCTGCTGCTGAAGGGTCATTTTCACCCTCTTTAATGTTGCTGATGTTGTCTCTTTCAAGCAGTCTGTCCACCATGGCAATAACGCAGTTTAAACTCTTTCCCACGTTGGCCCACACTCTGTCCTGAAAAGAGCATAATTATCACTGCACATTACTGAAGAAAAAGAAGTGAAAATACTAAATTCCTGTTAACACCTCAAAGTGGAGACCAAGACGTGCAAACTACTAGGAGTATTACTGGAAATATCAGCCGTGAGCCTACTACCAACTTAAGTCTTTTTCATGGAGATTTTTCTTGCAGAGCAAATGACTGAACCTAGACTGAGTTTCGTAGACACTGGAAAACCCACATGCCTTAAACTCTACATGAAAATACATGCGAAGTTTCAGGTCCTAACACAAACTACTGAGCAGTTTGTCCACTTGAAATGCAATTAGAGTGTAGACATTCAAAGCCTTGCCAAATCAAATCTCGAGTGCAACTGCCCATTTTGCCATAGTACTTCAAAATCTCTTTTTGATAATTTTCCAGACCCTACTTTTTATTGTATCAGTCTGTTAAAGCAAATGTAAAATTAAAGGATTAGAATTAGAAACTCGCTGTTGTGGCATGTTTATTAGGTAACACAATTGCAATTTCATTCTTCACCTCTCACATAAAACTGCAACCATCACGCTGAACTGAGTTTAGAATATATATGAGAGTTACAGAAGTAACAGAGTGATAAGAAGAAATTCTGTACAGGCAGAGTACAAGAGACAATGTGGAGTGAAAGAGCGAGCTGTTATGGAATAAAGGAAGGAACTTTCAGATACTCAATGCTGTAGAAATCAAAGATCTTGGGCCTGAATAAAAAGAAGGGGGGAAAAAAAGCAACAAACAAGCCATACAAGAAATGAGGCTGTACACAAGGCTAGCAATCAAACTAAACCAAAAACATAACAAATGCACAAAAAAACCCAGTATACATGCTTTAATGTTGAGTCATTTTGAAACTAATGAGAAGCAATTTGGGTTTGCTTGAGGGTTAAAAATGAGAAGATAATATCTCTGCTCTTCTTTCTACTTTATAATAGCCAGAAGCATTATGTACACATCAGGCCTTGAGGCATAAAAATGGAGCTGCAAAAGACAGAGGGAATTTTAAAGGAAATTGAAAACTCAGAGAGATAAATAGATAAATAAATTTAAAATAAAATTACCTGGAAGGTGGGTAAAGGGAAAGTTAGGACTGCTACTAAGGGAAACATTTAAACTAAGATTTATTTTTGATTAGTTGTCACATTTCTTATGCCATTATCCTGACTAGAGGGATCTGATAAAACAAACCACTAGACACATGACTATCTGATACTCTCCATGTAAATACAATTTAAAGACAAAGAAAGAGGACAGGTATAGATTCCTTCAAAAGTTTCATTCTGTATGTACCTCAAGCATTCCTAAAAAGCATTTAGATTACGGGTAAAACAATTGATTTCCACCACCCACAAGCATTATTTTTGGGAAAAGGATTCTATGAAAAGCAATGAAATACGGCAAACAGTAAAAATTCTGGTCCCAAACAGCTGCAAGTTTTACTGGAAAGTAGCAGGGAACTTCAGGCTTTCTAGTCACCGATGACGCTGAGGTGTGTGAACTCAAGTTGCTCAGTGTGGCTGCAGCAATGTAATTTGAAGGAGAGCTTAATCCCAACACAAAGAGTCTTAGAAGTCTTAATGAGCATCTGCAGTCATTTCACAAGCAACACAAATATAAGCCCTTGTTTCATTTTGGTAAGAACACTTCTCTTTTCAAAGCAACTATTAACCAGACACTGAGATGATGCCTATACAATATTCTCACAAATATTCCCTGAGGGTTTAGAAGTAAAATTCAAAACACATCTGTTGACATAAAGCTCACTCTTATTATTACGTATATCTGGCTTTTTTTACATATGGGCAAGTGAAAGGGAGGCTGTCCCACAACTCTCTTTCTCCACAGAGGAGGTTCTTGGGATTAGAAGCTATCACTATAGGCAGACAGAAAAAGTAGATGTGTCTATCATCTTGACCCTGTTCGGACAAGGCAACGACACATTGAGATCATCTACTTCTTCCAAATTTCAGAAGCCATTTGAGATGTTAAAAAGTCCTGGCACGTGGTTGGGTGTTGTTAATTAGAAATGGCCATAGTTGCCCTTCTCTTGCTGTCTCTGCTGGGTCACTGACAAGCACACATGCATACCCTTAACAATCTCCATGAAAAGCTAGGCCTTGGCATCACAAAAAGCTAGGCGCTTTTCTTAGGACATTCAAAGAAGAACCTGTAAAATAATTCTTTTATCCACCCAATTTAAAAAAAAAAAAGTAATTAATTTCCATCTGCTCTGAAGATACCATTAAAAGGCAATTCAAGTCCCTCATTTCAGAGAGCAGGAGTGGAAACTATTTTCCTGTCATTGCACCCATCTTCCTTCTAAGCCCTGCCAGCCAGGGGAGTCTCAGAGGCTCTCTTTCTGTTTTTAAAGGATCCTCAGGCTTTCTAAATTCACTACAGAGCTCCTCACTCATCTGTTATCCTTCCATATAGAGCACTGCAGTTGCACACTTTACTTGTGCCGAGTATGACACAGCAACTGCCTTCCCCAGTGCTCTGAAGATACTGTGTCTCCATGTGGATCAATGGCCTTAAGGTCCTTTTGAGGTATGTTCATAGATAAAGCAATTAACTAATGTGCATGCTTAACATCCTCTCGCCATCTGACACCACTGTGGAATGGACTGTATCACACACAGGTCAGTATTTCAGACCCGTGTCCAAGTACCACCTCAGTATTTGTACATAAATGATTGGAAACGCCATTTTACCTGTTATTTTGTAGCTCCAACAAAATTAAGCTCCAACTGCATTAAGTTACTCAGAAATGTAGAGCAGAAACAGCTCCAAGTGGCAATATGCCCATCTTTTGGGCATCCCATCTTGTATTATACATGACAGCAAGTTTTTGTTCCCACCTGCAGGAAGGTTCTAGGATAGCAGAAGCAGCTGGCAAGAGAAGAGGAGAATATCTACCTAGAGGCGGCCTGAAACTCTCAAGTTAAGTATTTTCCTTCAACAGTAATGCTTTACTAGTGCCTATGTGTAGTGCAGCAGTATAAATAGCTCAATCCATACTGTTATCTGTCAGTTACACTGGGATGAACATTTGTACTTGGCATCAAAGAAAAGAGGTGCAACAAAGTATTGCTATTGAGAAGGTGGCTTTTTGGAAAACTGGTGACTCGGCAAAAGGGCACCTTGCACAGTTAAGAAAATGGGAGTTACTCCTTGAAGATATATTTGGTTGCCACGGAAGAGGGTAGACCACACCTAGTTTTTAAACACTGTCTTGAATTCAGTTTTGTGATGGTCGTAAGTTATGATAGTCACAAGTTAATGCTCCTTGGAAGCAGCTGGAACAGGGTCAGTTTAAAGCATTGTTGGATGTCACTGATTTAGATTTCAGGCAAAACTAAAATTGAAATTCCAATTGTAAAATACAGCTCTAGTGCTTGATAATAGAGGAGAGGAAACATCAAAGGAAGATACAGTAGTGTGCTTACAAAGCAATATATCTCAAAGTTTTTTTCCCCTTATAGTTGACTTATAAGAGTAAAGTAAGTATTATTTCAAATTTTAAATGCATTTATTCTTTCTCTTTTCATCTTGCTAATGGCAATTTGATCATTAAAACCTGTATTATTCATTACCTCCACTGATAGAAAGAAATGAAAAATAACAGAAACCTAATCTTTCAAATGTGGAAAACCCCCCATTTCTCTAAGATTTATGTTGTTTCAAGTTTGACAGTGACTAACTCAGTTTAACTCAGAAAATACCTAAAGATACACTTAATTTTAATCAGGCAGGTAATCTTACCACTTCAGCAGAAAAAAGATACACTTTAAACCAATGTGTTTATATGTTTTAATAGATGAGGACCAAGCACCTGTCAGAAATTAATTAACAAAATCAATAATGAAATACAGTAAAACTGGCTTCTCTGCAGAGACAGAACTACTAAATTAAACTACGACTTGCACAAATCCATTTTTTTCAATGCAAAATTTCTCCCTTTTATCAAAACTATTGTGGTGTTTATTTTTCCTGACTGTTTCAACAGCTGGAAAGAAACAGTTTGGCTTTCTGTTTAAAGAAAAAGAACTATTCTAGCCCCTTGGGTTGTTGTGAAAACATGAAAAAGTGAATTCAAGGCTCTAAATCAGAAGACAAATGAGTTATTTTTTGTTTAAATCTCATGACTACTTAATGCATGGGGTTGGAGATAATTGTCTTTTCTCTAGAAGAAATATATTCTTCTCCCCTTATTTGTGGTATGGATAAAAATAACAGTTCAGGTGTAAGTACTGTAGCTCACTAAAGTTATTAATTATTTACAATAGAGATTAATATGCTGACATCCTCTACATTTATGAGAA
This sequence comes from Ceryle rudis, assembly GCA_033439905.1. Classification (NCBI taxonomy): domain Eukaryota; kingdom Metazoa; phylum Chordata; class Aves; order Coraciiformes; family Cerylidae; genus Ceryle; species Ceryle rudis. Next base: position 55,576 of record JAAGNO010003979.1, on the reverse strand, counting down.
TACAGTGATGAACTGAAAGAATGAGCCTGAACTGAATAAAAATAGTTTGAGTCCAGGGTGTATGTAACAAAGAAGCAGATCAATTATGAATGTATCCACCAAAATAATTAATTTACAAAATCTCAGCCATATAAATACAAATCTTTGAAAGACATGCTAAGAATGTTAAAATCTAAGAGTCACATTTAATTCTTTTGTGCAATCTCAGACATCCACTAAGAACAGCATCTAAAGGAAAACACCTTTGTTTTGTTGAGGGTTAATTCACGTGTTATTTAAACTATTTATATATTCAGCTGGGGGAGGGGGATGACACACAAAATAATATAAAATATTTTTCCCTATAATAGCATATCCTGTTGCAGTATCCTTAAATCTGCCTAAGCAGCAAAAAACAACTCAAGTAAGAACAAAGACAGACAATTTTCCTGTTCTGGGCAAGAATATTCTTGACCAGGAATAGTGTGGCCAGCAGGGCTAGGGATGTAACTCTCCCCCTGTACCTGGCACTGGAGAGGCCTCACCTCGAGTACTGTGTGCAGTTCTGGGCCCCGCACTTCAAGAAGGATATTGAGGTGCTGGAGCAGGTCCAGAGGAGAGCGACGGGACTGGTGAAAGGACTGGAGGGAAAGTCTTAGAAGGAGAGGCTGAGGGAGCTGGGGTTGTTCAGCTTGGAGGAGACTCAGGGGCGACCTCATCACTCTCTACAACTACCTGAAAGGAAGCTGTAGTCAGGTGGGGGTCGGGCTCTTCTCCCAGGCAACTAGTGACAGGATGAGAGGGCATGGCCTGGAGCTGCACCAGGGGAGGGTTAGGTTGGATATTAGGAAGCACTTTCTCAAGGAAAGGATGATAGGACACTGGAATGCACCACCTAGGGAGGTGGTGGAGTTGCCATCCCTGGAGGTGTCTAAGGAAAGACTGGATGTGGCGCTTAGTGACATGGTCTAGAGAGACCTTATAGTGGCCATCAGTACTTAAAGGGGCCTGTCAGAAAGATGGGGACAGACTTTATAGCAGGGCCTGTTGTGGTAAGACAAGGGGTGATGCTTTTAAACAAAAAGGAGGGAGATTTAGACTAGAGAGAAGGAAGACATTTTTTACTAGATGACCTTGAAAGGTCCCTTCCAACCCAACCCATTCCGATTCTTATCATCCTCACACTATATGTGAAAAGTCTTTCAAGTTAGTTTCAAAGTATAAAAAGCATCTGAAAAATCTTATTTCACAGTTTTGCACCCCTTTCCTCCCCACCAATAGCATGTGACGAGGACACTTAGGGCTTATATTTGTTCATGTTGATCTGTGGTGTTTAGGATTGAATACCAACCAAGAGTTTCTGCCTACTTACCCACTCTTCCTCGTCATACTCGGAATGATGAGGTATAGAGTCCTGTCTTTTAATCTGAGAAGGATGATCCTGATGCTGTAAATCACCCCCCTCTTCTGCACTGTTTCTAGGCACAGCTGGTTTCTTAAGGACACAGCCAGGCCGGGCTGTGTATAGTGCTAAAAGGGCACTTCTGACCAGCTGATCCTTAAACGCATGCACAAATAACTCTGTCTAGAAAAAAACAAACGAAAAAGAGAGACATGTATGAAAAGTTTAGATCAAAGAATGCAGTAATGCAACATAGCTATTAGAACACTGAATTACCCTTAGGTAGAGAGGATATTTCTTTCAGGCTGGGCTGAGAGGCCAAAAACAAAAGCAGACCAACAAACAGTGAGGAATAATTCAATAGTTTTAGGGACACCATCACATTCTACAATCCCAGTGTTCTAAGGATTAAGACAAAAGTACAGTATCCGTCATAGAGATCATCATCTTGTCACACAATCATATTGTATTTGAGTTCCAAATTTTGCCTGCAGAGATGAGTCACGACAAGAACCCGTTCCAAGAGTAACCAACCCCTGCTCAATAATTTCCAAACAAGCGTCAGATAAAACACAAGTAACAAATTTAAGGATCTTCTTAAAGAAAACCAAACCACTCTACACCACTGAGATTGCAGTATTGCCAAAAACAGCGTTTCCAGAGATCAATTTTGTTACCTAAGGGTACCAACCCAGATATCATGGCAGGTGGTGACACCTGATTTCTAGCTTTATTTTATTTATTTTTAAAGTAAGTAAACTGTGAAGTAGTTTTTCTGGGTTCATCCATCAGAGTGGGGAGAGAGCACGTACCCTGCCAGTGTACCACATGCACCACATCCCACCCGAGCTGCCAGAGCTCCTCTTTCAGACTGTTCTACAGTTCCATATCAAATGAGTCCAAACTACTTTACTTGTCTGTCCTTAGAAATGAAAACATCATTGTTTTGCTGAGGTTTTGTACTTTTCCTCCCCCTCAAAGACTGCTTGAGATCATTTCAGGTTTACGTATCAGGAAAAGTAGGCAAAAAAAAGGAAAGACTGTAAGTATTGGACAACAACAAGTAAGGAATGCCCACTATGACTGCAATATATATTAGGTAACTATCTGAACAGTTTAATATAAATATTTTATAAGGAAATTTAATTTTAAAAAGCAAACCAGCACGTAAGCAAACCTGTATTTTTCTCATATAGAAAATAAAATGCTTCTGTAATTAAATTCCATTGAGGGATTCCATTGGTTTAATAACAATCTACATTTTAACTGCATTTTTCTTACAGCTCAGTACAGCTAAATTTGCAGAACATCACTATTTATAAAGTTGTATTGAAATCACAAACCAAGTCTATACAAAGAAATGAAAACTTTGCAAATTCTTTTAGATACTTGACTAAGGAATATTTCTGCAAACAAAGATAGGCATAGCTGGAAAATGAATTTATCAAGCTCTCTGCAAGCTGCAAATGCTGATACACTTGTTGACAGCTAAGGGCTTCCTTAATCAATTAACAGAAAGTGTTGATAAAAGGTTAGTCTCAGGAAAACACTACAGTAAATTGCAAATCATATATGGAGAAGAAAAACCATGCTTAATATGAGAAAATAAGCCCAATTTAAGAAGCAGCAGTGGAATTATTTAATTTTCCACTCTCATTGCATGCAGCCACTCTTTTCATTTCTAATATAAATACTTAACTGTTAATTCACACATTGATAGCTCAGATCTACTCACTGCTACCTCAGGTTTCAGAAATAATTATTTTATATGTCAAGCTTAATGTTATCTTAAAATAAAAAGCGATATGCTTTTTAATATACTTGAGAAATTTAATCACAAGGCAAATCATTTTTACGACTTCTTCAAACAGCTGTTTAATTTCTAAATTTCTATCACGTTAAAACGTAAGAGAACATTTCTTTTTTTTACATATAAAAAGTACACAAATGGGGGAGAGCAGAAGCACCTCATATACCTCAAGAATACTGGTAGGCATCACATCATTCTGTTCAGAAGATCATGCCAACCTACCTTAAATATAAGCAGGGAGACACTGTTAGTCTTGGTTCTCCCATACTGTAATGTTGTAGATACGTTACCTTAGGACATCGAGACAATGACTTGTATTAACCATGAGGGACCCAAGGACAGCATCATGTGGGTTCACTCAGTTTGGGTTTTAAAGCTTAATATTGCCCTTCCCTGAATTTGTTACTTGGTCTTTCCTTTCCTCCCCAACTCTCCTCCCTCCTTTACAAGCAGCTGTCCTTCCACACTAGCTTCCTTGGCAATGGTCCCACTCCTCAACTATTGTCTTCTCCTCAGAGTAAATTTGGGAATAGTCAGGGAAGCAGGTATTGTGCAGGACTTGTTCAGACAACTGGATTGATTTCTTCCAAACAAATGGTTGAGGCTAGATAGAAACTACAGGTTGTCAGGTGGAATATGTTGAGTGAGACTTCTGCACCCACTTTTTGGCACCTGTGCTCATATACTAACCAGCAATTTAATCCTGGCCCTGAAAAGTTGATATTAGCATATATAACTAAATCACCAGCTATAAATTGGAGTTATTTGTGACTTTTCCCAGCTGAAGGGATTTTCTTTTTTGTTCCTTTTCTGTAGAAAGACTCTCCAATAGGTCAAACAGTGGGTTAGTATCAGAGCTGCCTGCAGCCACTTGGAAATCGGCCACTCCTCCTGGCCAGACAGGCAAAGGTGGGAAGGCAAAGCAAAAGGCTATAGCTAACATACAAATTCCGTAGCAACAAGGTCCTGAATCTTCAGAATAAACACTTTTTTGTTTCATTTCCTTTTCATGTGCGTGCATATTTCTTTGAACTAACCCTCTGTTTCATTTCCTTCTCATTTCATGGGCAGAACTCTACTTTCCTGCATTATCTGTGACATTCACAGCAACTCCAGCGTTCTCAGAGTTACTGTGGATTTACACATCTGTAACAGAGAGCAACGTCTATCTCCCCCATGGCTACAACGCAATGCCTTCACAGCGTGTGGCGGAGCTCAATATTCAGATTTGAAACCCTCCCACTGAACGATGTGCTGCTGTGATAATAGTGCTCAACAGAGCACAGGGGTTGCCACTTCCCAATAGCTGAAGATATATTGAAATGGTTATTGATAGTGTTATTAAGCCATATGGAGATCACATTACAGAAGGTATGGCCCATGAAGCGATAGGAAACTTTTTTCAACCCCTCTGGTAACAGCTATAGTGCTTAATATTTTTATAGGATAACATATGCTTAAAAGTACTTCAGACTTCAGCTAATCTCCAGTATCACTCCGTGAGACAGGTGGAAAATATTATCTTCCTTAATTTAGAGCTAAAGAAACTAAGATGATGAAGAGCCTACAGCTACAGAGGAATATCATAGGAGAAAGAGGATTAAAACTTGAGACCTCCTGGCGTCAGCTTCCTAGCTTCTTTCAGACTGCAAACACCAGTTCTGATCGGCTACGATTCTAACCCTTACGCACAAACCTGGCTTGAACTGACTCCCACAAGCAGCAGTCTGAAGTATCACAGAAAGAGAAATAAACCAAAATTATTTACAATGATCTATTTTTGATAAACCCCAGTATGTGGCCACTAGAGAATAACAGACAGATGAAATTAAATTAATTATACTTTCAAATAAAGACAACTTTTATAGATTTCATTAATTTTCTACATGGAAAGCCTACAGAAATGCTAAATAATATTCTTTTTCTGATAGCAACATTTTGAAGCTTATTTTAGCAGAGCTTATTTAACATTTCCTGATGCTATGAAAGTCAATTTATGCAGAAAAAACCCCAGCAGTTAGAGACTTGGTTATTCCATTTTCCATTGCAGTGAAGATTTGAATCTTACTTTTTCTGAAAGCATCTTTAAAGAATTCTTCAAGCTGTCTGGAGAATGCTGGCTTGCAGAATTAAGCAGCAGGTCTGCATGGCTTGATATGAGAGGTTGTAGATGATTGATGTTGCTGAGAACTTCTTTTGCCTTGGCTGTGTTTTCAGGTGAATAGTAAATACACTGGTATCCAGTACTGTAATAACAGAGAAAGAGTCACATCATGTCAAAATCACTTCTGCTATTAATAACAATGCTTAATGTACTAAAAATCTTACCACCACCTCTGCAAAAAAATGACAGTTACCTGAAATTCACTGATATCGTTTAAATGCTCCTTCCTTTACGGGCAAAACCAAATCCTAGTTTGGACAGTAGATGACAAGACTGCCCACCACCACATACTCCAAGTAGTACTGTTCAACCTAATAATCCCTGTGAGTGATTGATCTTAACATAAGAAAAATAGCTTTTTTTTAAAAAAAAAAAAAAAGTTATTCTGGAGAGACAGAAGGTTTGAGTAAGTCAGGTAATAATCACAAAGAGCATAAGGCTCCTTACCGGACTCCTCATCACATTATTAACCACCTCACTAAGTATTTCAAAATGAGCCATTAATGTTTAACTGATAATGGCCCACAGTATGTTTTGATTAACATCAGTGATAGCCAGGAAGCGGTAACAACCAGAGTTATGTCCAATAAAAACCATGTGTCTAATTTGCAAGAAGACAGAAATAGGTTGTGGGAGTTAACTGATACAAAAGCACAAAAATGCACACTGCAAACTTCCCGCTTTCCTTTTACCTGTTCACAAACTGCTGCCATTGTTTTGAGTGACTTCTTTTCCTATCAGTCACTTGCTTCCCCACCACTTACTAATTTTGCAATATCCTTTCATACCATTATTCTGAAGTACCGTTTTAGACAGCATGCACACACCTACTGGTTCTTTGCTGTAGCATACATCTCCCCACCTAAAACTCTTGTACGTAATCCTTCCCTTTTTAAAGCCCTGCTTCAGTCTTTCAGAGAAACTAACCCAAATCTTCTGCAGTTTTGGATTAATCTATAATGTTAACACAGGAAAAAACATAACCAAACAACTCTTGGAACATTACCAATGCGAAGGCAATGTACATACTACTCCCCTTGTTGGTTATGTATCTCCCTTCTTTCCTCTTGTGTCTTTTCATCGTACATCTTTCAGTCTCTTCCACCCTTTCCCCACTGATATAATTTCTTTCTTAATTTCACATATCAAGACCTGAATTTTGACACTCGTGCAATCCTTTGAACTTCACGCATTGATTTTCATTTCAGTCTTTTTCCAGATCTCTTCACTCCCCCATTTCCCCTTTGTGTCTTCTAGTGTCCCTTCCAGTTCCTCCTCATTAGTTTTCTACAAATTAGAAATTAAATTTAATTCAATAAAGGACATATGCAACACACATTCAGAAGTCCAAATGAAGTCGCTTCCATAAAACTTAATAGGCTTAAGTCTTTTGGCAAATAAGGATAGATTCAAGCAGTCTTAAAATTAAGCCTCTTGCTTACTTTGATGAGTTACAGTCCCAAATGCCACAATACCCTGTCCTATTTTTCTGTCTTTCACCAGTGTCTCCATTTTTAGATACAATTCCTTGTAGAAGCAGTCAAGATGAACTGCCTCTGCATCAGTGAAGCTTTGCCATTATCGGTCATGATACCACTCCCATCACAATTACCATGTCTCCCATTTGCAGTCCCCTACATGAGTTGCTAGACTGCTGAATGCAGAGGACAGAATGATGAATATTTCAACAAGACGAATCATATAAATTTTCTCTCCAATTAATTGAGCCGGAAAATCCCTGTCCCTCTGAGAAATGAGGAAATGGCTACAGCTCTGCCTTCAAGGTGGCAACACTGGCAGTGAAATGAACTTACTAAGTTAGATCTATCTCCACATTCACTGCAACTCTCATGCCATCAGACTCAGCAGACAGGGCAGGGACAAAAAGTCTGTGTTAACTGTAGTGAAGACATAGTCTTAAAAGTCTTGATACTTCACAGCACTGAATAATCTTCTCTAATTCCCCTTCAGGCTTCTCCCTCTCTTTATCAAACAGCCTTTTGCAGGCTGAATCTGGTTAACACTGTTATCAAGCTCACCATGCACATACTCCTTTCTGGGATTCCCCTCAGCCTTTAATTCCCAGATCACTTTCACTGATCTCCCATAGCTCTAAGCTTCACTGAATATTGCCGCAGAAAAGCCACAGACAATGCTGTAAGAAAAGAAAGAGGGAAGAGAGATACTAAACCTGTGGGAAGTTCTCATTTTAATAAAGCAAATCATAGCTTTTAAATAAAGCAAATAATGAAGAGAGAATGACTCTTTCTTCAGAATGGTGTTCTATCAGACCTCATTATTTGGCCAATGTTAACATTTCCTGAGCCTCAGAAAGTATAAGGTGACTCCAAACATTCAGCTTCTTTCAGAATTCGAGGGCATCTTCCTTCCTCTTCCAATGAAAGTGCGGAATTATTTTCCAGAAACAACATGTTTAGGAGTACCTGAAACTTCTAAGAGTAGACTGAGATTTTCTGTGGCCTCACCGCTCATCAAAAGGCATTACTACTTCCAATGCACTGAAATTAGTTTCCCTACAAATAACTACTTTTAGAGCTTGCTGCCACATATAGCTATGGTATATAAGTAGCATTACTTAAAGAAGCAGATGCCAACAGAACCTTTTCACAGGTGCCCTAATGCAGAAACCAGATTAAGGGAATTACAAGAAGAAGAAACTTTTGCATTAGGGCAAAGCCCATACGGGTAGACCCAGTGCAGGAAATAGGCAGCCCGATGAAAACCTACATTTGATATGTAAAATATATTATTAGTCATGCACCTTTTGAAAAACTCTATAGTAATGTCTTCCGGGTTAAGTTTCAAAGCTTTCACTAAGCACATAAAAATCACACTTAACACTTCCATCTATTGGCACCATCACTATGCATGGACACGTGAATGCCAGTGGTCATTTTGGTTTTAAAGTTGCTTTAATGACATTGTCATGTAATTTGAAAAAAGATTACATTGACTACATCTGCCATTTTAATGCCAAATTAACAAAGTTTTGCTTGAGAATAAATACTACAATATGCTAAATGTCTCATTTTTAATGACACTGTGTAACTCCATTCCTGCTGTTAGCTGAGTAATTTGTGTGACTGAGTTAAATTGTCACCATCTGGGACTGGGTTAAAATCTTTCAACAATGAACATTTGACCTCACATTTTTTACGGTCAAAATCCCAGACATTGCCATCAAGAATACAGCTGAAGTATACCCAGCGAGAACATCTACCCCCAGATAACCTCGAGCTTATGTACATTACTGAAGATATCAATTCAGTGTCTTATTTATGGATCACACGTGTTCTGTCTAAAGTGAGAAGTTATGATCAAAAATAAATTGCTATGTAAAAAACCTCAGGATAATTCACTGCCTCAGGAAATAAAACTAAACCATATGATCAGTCTGAAGTTTTGAAAACAGGCTTGAGAGAGATCAGAAGTTCAATTTTTTTTTTTTTAATTTCCTTAAGATTCCCTTGCATACTTGGAAATTCTAACTTTGAATCCTAAGGAAAATGAAATTACATTATGAGTTCTGTCTAATCTGTCTTCACTTGCAAAATCCAGATCTCCACCAATGCTATTCTTGAAGCAATGGTTATCTGCACAGAGCTTCTCTTGCTGCTCTTTTATTTCCTCTTCATTCCTAACTGACCCTTGGAATAACTGTACATCAATGCTGTCAGCTGGTAATGGGACAGGAGCGGCCGTGTTTTCACTGAAGGTCAAGATGCCCTTCATCAGCCCTCTAGAGCCCCAGGTAGGACAGATGCTACAGTGGCACAGCTGAATCTCATACTGAATCTTCCTAGGAAGACTCACTCCAGGAAGGTTGAATGCCTAGGGAAAGCCTTCTACAGCTCTCCAAATTCATTTTAGAGAATCTTCACATTGGTGGAAAGACGCAAATAGCCTTTAATATAGAAGAGAATCTTTTGCAGGGCAACTGAAGATGGTTCTTACCAGAAGGAAAAAGGTAATTGTGCCTCACCACAAGCCTGAGGCTAAGTAGTACCTTACAGGAAAGCCTTTTCCTGCACGTGTTGAGAAACAATGGCAAAGTCAAGGATCCGCTCTCCTCCTGCTGTTCCCAGCGTCTGTGTGGATGGATCAGTTTCTTGCTCTCCAAAACATATGATCCTTTCTAATCTTCATATGCAAAGCTCCCCCAACTCTTCCCTTTCTTTTACCAGCACCAGTCCCTTTCTTTCATGCCTGCTTAAGGAAAAACTTCAGGCAATTCTGTCCAGAGAGTCCAGTGGCTGGAAAATACTGTGATGAAATTTTTATATCTCAATGAATAGCAAAAACTTTGGCAGTTTTTCAGCAAAACTTCCAACAACCTTAATATATTGATTTTATGGTGGGTGAAAAAATGTTTTTCTCCATGAAGTCTAATCTCTCTTTCTCTCACACACACTGATACACACACACACGTGCGCACACAAAAAGGGGACAGTGAGCAAAGAATAACGCCTCTGGGAAGTGTTATGCATGACAGGCTGCAGTTTCCCTTTGAGAAAAAAGGTTACAATTATATCAAAACCAAATCATTATTATTTCAACATCTCTGGGATTTTCAGTATCATTTCAGGTTCCTCAGAGAATGGAAATGGGCTGAAGGTTATGAAACTCAGGTGAAGGGAACCCCTGAAGATCTTGGCATAATAAAATCTCTGTTAACGAGGACCTTAGTGAAGGAACACACCTTGACTGAAAAATATAGGCCTTGTCAAATAAAAAAGGGTCCTTTCAAACAGCTCAAATTCAAATTAAATTATTATGTTTAAAAAAACCCCAAACAAACAAACCAAAAACCTACAGAAGCTCCTTTTCAGTACTATTCCAGCTCTAAGTTTATGCTAGATTAAAGAAGGATCATTTCTAAAGAACATGCTAGAAATAGTGTACAAAACCATAGTGAACCACAGCACCTAATGCAGACTGGAGGACATCTCTGTTTTGCTTGATAATTAGTACTGAGGCATTAAAAATTTTGTAATCAGAAGTCTGTGTGTTTTGGCTAAACCAGAGATCACGATATTAAATTTTAAATAAGAAAAAAAAGGCCTTGGTGTACCTTGAAAGTGATTTATGAACATTTCAAGCGGAGAGACTTTCTATAGGTGTAATTTATGGAATGTTTGCCTTAAATGCTCCTGCACAACTGAACTCTAAAAATAATAATTTGCTGTGCCATCTAGACTGATGAGAAGACAAGCCCTTCCATTTGCTGTAAGGAGAAGCAATCTATACTGGCAGGCCAACAGAAGATTGAATCTGAACAAGTGACTTACTTTCTTTTAGCTAGAAATAAGGAAGGAAAAAATCAAAAGAACAAACCAATACAGCAACATGAAAATAAAATCTAAAATAAATTTCTTTCATACACAGATAATTAATATTCTGTAATGATTTAGCATACCTTAATTGACACACTTCAATTATTTTAATTTAAATACTATAGTACCTAAACGAGATTAAAAAAAAGCATCCATTGTTCTTACTGATCTTATGAAGTTCACTACCATCTATTAAAGGTGCAGACAAACCAGAGCCATGCCTTATAGACACGCTAGATGTTTGTAGTGGTAAAGCCTTTTATCTCTCTTGCAGATGAAGAACACCACAGATTGTGAATGGGTTACAAAGCATCAGACCTGGCTTCAGATCACATACCACTATGTTTTGTCTTTTACCTGAAAGAAAAGCTTTTCTCCCTGTTATCTGAGATCATAGGTTTAGAATTTTTTTTTTCCTTTTAATGTGACTTGCCTGGTGGTAACAAATGAGAGGAGAATTGAAAAAATAGCGCATTTTTTATAAATATTCTTGTACAGTATTTCCCCTTCTTTTGTCTGCACAAAAATGTATATTCTATGTAATAGAAAATATGCCAGACCTATCTTCAGATCCACATTTTCCACATTCTTCAGTTTGATTAACTTTCACAGAACATATGTTTCCCTCTTGGTTTGGTTTGGATTTGGTCTGGCATTTGCAAATGCAATTACGCTTTTGCAAAGTGGGCTATAACCTTGCTACCAGTTAACAGTTCCTTTTGTCTGTTAATTCCACAAAGTGCAGGTCTGAGCAAGGAATATTTTGCAATATATTTGTTGACTGTCTCAATGAACTGTTCTAATAATCAGCCTGAAGGTCAAAGGCATGCAAGGCATCCTGTCATGTGCACTATCGATGTCTTGAAAGCTACCGGGATTGGCTTGAGAAATTATCTATTCCCATATCTTCCTCTAGGTCTTCAGCTCAGTTGGCCTAGAGGAAATGGCTGCTAAAATTTCTTTTTTTTGTGTTCATTTTATATTCTGACTGATATCTCAAGGTGTCACTTCTCGCTTCAACCGAATCTTCAGAAAAGCTGCTCCCATTGTAAAACAGAAAATTTAAATTGTAAAAAGCTGCCCCTAGAATTGCTGTGTGTCCTCAAAGCATCCTCATGCAGTTAAACAAGCAGGTGTGTACCAAATAAAGTTGTCATGGCCACAGTGAAAGAAATTTCTCCGTGGTAAGAATGAGAATGGTCCTTTGATGTATCTATTTAAAGTAAACCCACTCTTCAAAATTCAAGTAAGTGAGATCATATTCAGAGCTTGCTTATTCCTGTCTTTCAACTCATGTAAATTCTTCTGGCTGAAGGAAAAAAAAACCAAACCAAAAGACCAAAACCACCCCAAACCCAAAAGTAATGTGGAGTTTTCTCTGAGCACACCTCAGTGTTAGAAGGGAAGATTAATTTTGGAAGTTTTCTCCTTTCTGCCTTGTGGGAATTCACACACTAAGTGACCATTTCTTCAGGTCTGGTAAGCAATTTGCTAAAAATTGCAGTCCCCTGTCGTCAGTGCTCAAGCCTAAGTTTTTTAGCCTGACTCAGGCTTTTTTTTTTTTTTATATATATATATAAAAGGGTCTGACAGAATATTAACTTAGTTACCCTAGTTTTATCACCACAAAGACAGACTTTTGCTTTTCCAGGAGAACCAGGAAAAAAAGAAAATTGCACTGACGGAGTAAAGGTCCAGCATTCTGTCCCTCCAAGTCACCAAAATGGAGGTCCTTCTCAGCGGTGCAAACCAGTCCAAGACGTAGGGCAAATGTAACGTGATGTGCAGGCACTTTGAAGCAGGTATGAAATGCCTTAACAAAACCTGAACAAAGCTCTACCCGTTGCTCCTGAACACGATCCTCCATCAAGTTAGAGGTCTACATGCTTGAGTCAGTGAAATAGAGTGAGTAAAAATGAGTAGAGGCTGTGCCCTTTGCCATCCCAGCCTTTCGACACGTAACATAGCACAGGATCCAAAGAAAGCATTCTAGCACATCATCATCTCCTCTGCCCTGCTACAGACAACTAACAAACGAGGGTATTATCTCCTCGTTCCTGTGAGATACTGCAATATGCGTTCTCCCAGGACAAACTCAAGAAAGACTAGGTCTCTTCCTATAAAGCATTTTCCTTTTTTCCTCCAATGAACAGAAATCATAGATAACAATTTCAAGTCTGCCTCACAGCTATCTCCCATTTTGGAAATCCCATTCTGCCCGTGTGGAGAAGCCGCAGAACCATGTGCGAGAGAATCATTTCATTTTCTGAGAGCTGAACACTGTGAGGAATGGAACTGTGAAGTTCTTTATATCACTTACAATTTTAATTTCTTCTTATGAAGTATAATAAGAATCCGTGAAACACTATTGCAACTCTATCACTCAGATGGTTAAGTAGCAGATACTTTCAGAAATGTCTTTAAGACATGGTCTTTATCAGGAAACGTGTACTTCATAGGCCTCCATATCATGAGGGTAAGGCTGCCTATACCCGTCTGGTGACTGCAGTACCTACTGTTAACAAAAAGTCCATTCATGGTTCTCATGTGTTCAGTGATATTTGTGTTTCATTTGCAAATTTTGCTACCAGAGGCGGGCAGGGAAAACAAAGATTTGAGAAGATTCAATAGGGTGTTTATGTCACGCAGTGAAAACAGTAAAAAAATACTAATATATTTTTCTGTCTATCTGCTGGGTTTTGTTTGGTGTTAGCACTGATACCAGCTTCTAGTCAACCTCAAAGTCAACAGTAATTTATAATTTCTCCTTTTATCCTCTATGTTACCGTACCTGCAAAACTTTTTTAAGCATTGAATACAATGGAATTAACTTTCTATGGAGCATCATGATGATTTAGATTAGCGGACACACACATACCCACTTCCCGTATTCCCTTCAAATGCTGTGCCACCGACTGCCTGGGGTTGGCACAGTTGGTCCAAGCACTGAGCAGTCACAACTGTGGGTGCTGTCAGTGATGGCTGTGGCTGCTTGAAACTTCTCAACAGCCACAGCAACAAACGCAAGTTATGTCCAATTCTCAGTTAGCAAAATATACAACTAACACTTCTGTACATGTTCAGTGGCTAACAAAGCATTTGAGTACAGCAATAAAGTGAAATCCCACTGAAGGGCTTTACCTTTGCTTAGACTCATTGTGGCTTTCTGAAGAGTAAGAATACTTTCTTATTTACTTCACAGATCTGTTAAAAATATATTTTTTTTTTTCCCCACATATGCCCAGAGCTATCAGAAATGAAGATGCTACCTTAAGCTACTGTTTCCTTATTGAAAAGTCAAAAGCTACTTTCCAATAAGCACAAGAATTACCAGACATCTCATTCTGAGCAGCATGTTTTCAAGCACTGATATTCCTCAAGCTTCTCAAAATACAGGAAGAGAATTTCAGAACTCTGAGTTTATGTTCAAAATAAGCCTTGAAACTGAAAGTAAACTGTGCTTCAATTTTGCAGTTCAGCAAAGCAGGGAAGATAAAGGAAATATTTTGTGAATGCATCCTGGTCCAGCCCTACTAGATTTTAATCTTCCATGTATTCAGCAGGGTAAAATGTTTTGTTACTCAGTGAGCTTGTAACTTTTTAATGCAACTTCAATGGTATTTTCCCATCTACTTTAAAAAATACTTACTTGCGTCTTTCTGCCTCAAATTTACTCAGCAGTTTTCGGAGGCCACCATTCTTAAATCCTTGGAAATGTGCTGCCGGGGCTCCCACGGTGATGACATCATACAGAGCATCTGGAATGGGAACAGACAAGCACGGAGATTTGCAAGTGCCTATGCCCAAGGTATGGCAACACTATGATATCTACTCCAAAAGACACGAGGACAAGGAGAGTCTGTATTATTTCCAAGGAATAATTGAGCATCTGTGTCTCAAGGAGGCCCAAGAGCTAATCAATCTTCCCATACAGCCACCTGCATACTGGAGAAAGTTTATCTGATTTATTGCTACACCTAAATTATATGCCACAGTGTAGAACAATATTCTAACTCTGCAGTTTACAAAGCTGCCAAGTAAATTGGCCTTTTGTGTATTTCACTTTATTACTCCTTCCATTATTTAACTTGTAGTCATGTTGAAATGCACAGATCCATGCATTTCAGAGTCAAAAGAGACCATTATGACAGAATACTCTGACTGCCTGAATCATACAGGCTACAGAATTACAGCTAATGATTCCTGCATCAAGCTTATGGCATCTGGTTGAGTGAAGGCATATCTCTCTCTCCCTCCTTTTTTTTTTTTTTTTAAAAAAAAAAAAAGGCATCTGATCTTGATTTGAAGACTTCAAGTGACATTGCATTCACTGCACTCCCAGAGAAGGTGCTCCAATGATTAATCAATCCATCTGACTAGTAAACATCTGTACTTATTTTCTAGTTAGAATGTGTTTAGCTTTCACTTTCAGTTATAATTACCTGTTTAATGCTAAATTGAAGAGTGTTGTTCTATGACATATACTTCCTTTTTATATATGCTTATAAACACAGAGAACATCAGCTGAAAACAAATCAGAATGGGAAATAAACTATACTACTGAAATTCTTGCTGAGACAACGAACTTTTGTTACTGTCTATATGTACCTGACATCTTATGATATAGAGATGAACTTTTTCTATGGATCCATGCTTACAGAATTGGAGATGGAACATCAGCCTCTCATTTTGTGCCTGGGACTGACTGTCAGTGCAAAGATGATTTAATTACATGCCAAACCACAATAATTATTCCTTCAAAGCTTAAATTTACATTTGCAGAACTTACATTTGCGCTGAGCAGTACCTGGTCTGTGCTCAAGTTTACTGGAGGTATAAAACACCTCATTCTTAAAATGTATTTCTAAAGGAAACATTAGAGGTTGTTTTTTTTTGTCAACTGCTTTATTCATTAAGGAAGCTTTCCATGTAAATTAAAATCTAATCCTCTCCTAAAATAGAATTTTTCTTGCATTCTGATGATAAATATCCCTAGAAGCAAGAACACTGTACAAATGATTCACAGCTGATGAACTACATTTTACTTCCAGAGCTGAATCTCAAAGCATATTCACTCAAATTGATTTGAACTCTAATGAATTGGTGACTCTTCAATAAAGGGAGAAGTGACATAATTCCATTAGCCTAAGGTGAGCTTTGAGATTTTTAAATAGGCCATCCTTTCAGGTCTTCATATAGATTTATCCATAATACATAATCTTGGGCGATTAGAGCTCCATTAGTACTTGAAAATAAGGAGTTCTAATGCTTAAACCAGCAGTGGCTTGAAACCTAAATAACAGATGAACCCACCAGGTTAACTGAATAATGGCTTCTGAATATGTGTTTACAGATAACTCATGAAACTACAGAAAACCAAAAACCAAAACCATTTTGAAGACTGAACATGGGTGGGTTTTTTTCCAACTTTGTTTTAAAAATGAACAATGACCTGCTTATAGGAACTCTGGGGGGGGGATTTATCCAGAAGGAAACATCATTCAGCCTGTAGCTTCCTCTCAGCATGGTCAAGAATGGTGACGGGCAGTCTCATTCCTGCTTTCCAGAGCACAGCACACTGGAAAGTGCTGTGACAGTCGGGAGGAATGCCTTGTGATGTGCTCCACTTACATATCAGTGCAGCTCCTTGTGAAGGACGTGCAGTGTCAGCATGAGTGCACTGGTACAGGAATGCTCCAGTAACTCATGACCATCATCCACTTCAAGAACAGACTACTGCTGACAACTCTCTACAGTGAGGGCAAAGCTTAAAATGCAGCAGTCTCGTAGGAGCTGTATTATATTGCCAATGTGTTCACTCCAAATTATTAATTATAGATGTTTAAAAAAAAAAAACCCTCAACCATTCCTCAAATACTTCAGAATTTCAAGAGAGAAAATGCAAAACAGAGTACAAGGAAATTGAGCTTTAAATCAGTCATTATTTCATACTAATTACTCTGACTCAAAGATACACTCGCCTCCTACATAAATAAGTGAAACACTAACACCAGTTACACACTCCCCAAAACCCAACAATTCCTTTGCCATGCAGAAATATGAACTACCTGCTCATCACTCTCTCCTGAATAAAACACAGAGCTTTTGCAACACTGTGACAACCAGTGACACAGTAGAAGTTCCATAAACCTAAGCTTTATCGGACCAATGTAAAGGCCAGATGGATTTTTACATCAAGCCCAGCTCAGTTTTGAATTCAAAGCACCCTGCCCACCTTCACAGGAGGCACAGGAGGCAGTGTCTCACACTGCCCAGAAGCAAAATAAAAATTTCTTCAGTTGACAGATTTAAAAGAAGGACATATAATGCATAAACAGGGACAAAAGCAAAGCTATTTCAATACATGAATTTAATTCCTGTAGGATGATGAACAGAGCAAAATTTGGTGTTTACCAAATGGACAGGGATACTTTTATCCCATAAGGAAATGGCGTTTTTCTCAAAGCTGTTCCAAATGGAAGTTTAAACAAACAGGTATTTTCTATTCCATGTCTGTACCCAATAACAACCTGAATCAAAGTTCACTAAAAGTAAACCTGTTACTGAACACGTTGAACAAAAAAGCACACATTCATGTGCGTATTTTTATAATTTAGATAAAGTTCTAAATTTAGAAGATTATTCTAACATTAATCTCTTTCTGTACCCTTTTCAATTATGGATAAACCATATGCCACAAGCAAAGTGGTTTTGGAGGAGAAAGGAGAAAATTCATTAAAAAATAAAACTCAAGTAGTGTAAAAGTTGTGGGTGATTAAGTGGCATATTTAGTTCCACTTTTTTTCTTTTAGCAAATAAACATGCAATGCCCTGTTCCCAGAGAAGTTTCCTTGAAAAGTCATAAAGTTAAGGTTCTGGCCACCTGTAGTCACTGCAAATCTAAAAATGCTTTTTAGTTAATTAATTTACTTCAAAACATTAGGCTAAATTAAAACTTGTGCTGTCATATTCTGTCACTATGAATACCCATCTTGTTAAAATGTTTGGAGCCACTGGTGTTTAGTAAAAGAAAAAGAAGTATTGAACCAATAGAGTATCTAAGAGACAATCAGGTCTCCATGTTCCAACTAGGATGTGGATGAACACCAGCAGTACTCAGTATAATACCCCTGTAATTATTGTTTACACTTACTGTTATACAATCTGTTTAGATGCAGAATGTATTTATGAGGCAAAAACCTTACAGAGTGTAATTTCTGTGTTTCTACAGTGACAGCAAATTGAACAGATCTCAATTTATCAACAACTTATTCAACAGACTGTGATTTCCTCATATGTATGTATCGATAAAAGATTATTCTTTTATCTGCAAAAGATGCTGCTAAAATTATATGCAAGAATCACAGGTGACATTACAGAAAATTATCTCCCTTTCTAGAAGGTATTAGAAGCTTGCAGTATTTCCATATAATAGGTGAGATATTTTCATTTAACACTATGCAAATGCTTCTGTGGCACAGGATAGCACTGCGTAAGCTGATTTAGACACAAGCAGCACTGGGCTCATTAAGGCTTCCTAAGGAATAGGAGATGGTGAGTTTAGGAGTAACACTGTCCCTGTCCTTAATGGAACCGTGCAACTTGTGTCACCTTGGCTGGTGAGTTCATCATGGCAACTACTAGGAAGAAATGTATTGTGCTCTATTGCTATCTCTGGTGGCACAGTGAGGGGGGGGGGGGAAACTCCAACCCAAATACCTCAAGAACAAGACAGGTAAGATTGGCTTTTACACTACACTGATAGATGGATCACAATGAAAAATTAAGCCGATGCCCTAGAAGGATGCAAGTCTTACTGAACATTGTGCAGTGTGTCAGTATGAATCATGACAGTATTAGTTCTACAATGCTACAACAGAATATTTTTAACCATGCATAGCTTACCAACACATTTCAGTGAACATGTAATTCTACATTTACTTATTTATTTGAAGTGTCATAGAAGTAAAATGAGCACATCATCTCTGGAATTTATTTTAAAGAAAGAACTTCAAGAGAAGTTTAGTTAACAACTCCTTAGCTTTCCAAGACCTGCAGTCAGTATCCAAACCTTGTGGCTTCAGAAGATGAGGCAAATGAATCCCTGGTGTGGCTTTAACTTTGGACTCAATTCCTAAGTTTCAGCACAGACTCAAGACTTCTGATCACATAAACCCAAATTGCACATAAACTTACTAAATAAAGAAATAAATGTAATATTATTGCTTCCCATCCTTTTTGTCTGTAGCATCTTTATGGCCTACCTACAAAGTTTAGCAACGCTGTTGCCATTAAGTGAAAAATCCAAAATGACCAAGATTCAACTCTCTAAACAGCGTACCTCTCAAGTTCTATTGTGGTTTTAAGGTTTCATCTGAAAGCATGTCCACCTAATATTCATTCTTGAAACTGGATATATAAACTTATTCACATTTTATAAAAGGCTAAAATAGAAACCACACCTCTGAGATGCAAGTTTCGTTGTATTTCAATGCATGCTTTGTCATACTTGAGGAATTTCTCCACAGAATATACTGTACCTTTCAATCGAGGACTATGCACGTGCATTCTTTGCAGATGAAGATTTATTGGAATGAATTCTAATGTTTTTTCTCCCTTGCTACAGCTTGATTTGAAGGAAGAACCTGAAAAACAAAAGTTTAAAGAATCATTAACTTAAGTACCTAGCAGATGTTTTGTTGTCTCTTTAATGCTAGGACAATACTTCTATGTTAGGAGTCTTCTTTAATTTACTTTTAATGTGTAAATGTATATTAGGAGAAGAATGGTTCACTAACCAAGTCTCAGCATGTATCCATATTGGAAGGAATAAAACAGCTTTTAATTCACAGAACAATCTAATTTTTTATTCTAGGTGATAGATATTTTTTTCCTGCTGCCTGAAATAGGTCTCCAGTTTGCTGGAAACAACGTCACAGTTAATGTGCATTATGTTTATTCTGTGCTAAAAACACAGAGGTACAGAGCTATGATGGTACGACATTTTCACCAAGCAACATTATTTTTCTTCCAACAGAAGTATGACATTGACTAGGCTATGCAGTCCTCCTAGAAACCACAAGTAAAGAAATATAAACCACCTTTAGAAAAGCTATAAATTAGTTTTCTTTCTAAAAAGCCAGAATCACAAGTAGTACAAAACCAACCAAACAAAATCTGTTTGCATACTTCCAAAGTAGATTATGAGTAACTCTGTGGTGGTTTATAGGAATATAATTAAAGCCCAACAGAAATTAATTAAATTTATCTGGATATATTTGATGCAACATACATATAAAATAAGACAGTGTAGATTAGCAAAGAAAGGTGGTCCTATCTTCTCACTCAGGCAGCCCAACATTTGCTTACACCATTATTTCAGCAAACTCTCATTTTGCCAACTATTAATCACTTAGACTAAATGTCTTTTTGACTTGCTCAATCAGTATGTGCTAGAGATTATATGTTGAAACAATCTATTCCAATAGGACTAAGCACTGAGCATCCCAGTGCAAATCACACTGTCAGAGGGGACCAATGATGCTCCGGACAAGGCAAGCCTGCGCAGACTGCTACCTAAGCTTAGTAACTTCAAATAATAATTTAACAGAGATTAAGAGCAAAGGTAGCAAGAAAAGCAATTCACAGAGGAGTCAAATACTCAGATTTGATAGGAAACCCAGAGATGCAGGCTGCAACCAGGAGTCATTGATGATGAGGAATAGCAGTGAGAAACCTGCATCTGGAAATTGCAGAGAGACAAAATTCCAGGAGCGGTGAAGAGAATTTGTTTCAGGAAAGGAATGGGAAGAGTGCAGGTGAGGAAATAGTAAATCATTAGGAAAGCAAACAGAAAGGGGGCAGATTATTTATGAGAATTCATCTGAGACCAAGATCATAGTTAAGGAAGACTAAGAGGAGGGTGAGATGACAGCAGACTAAAAGGGACAGGCAAAAGAGTAGAAGGGAGAAGAGCTTGCTGTCCCTGGAGTACACTTCTATCCTGAGACAGAGTAGAACACATGCAGCATTTCTGGGTCTTGTTATTCCTCTGTCCAGTGCCAGACACATATGGGATAACTATCCACTGCTATTGGTTATTCTGTTAACTTGGGTATGAGAGATCCATGCAGTGGAATTAGTATCTCAGTCTGCATTTGCCATTATCATCCTCATGATAAAACTAATTTTCAGTACAGTTTGTTTTATATAACTTCGTAAATTGTATTTAAGGACCAAGAAAGCTACATTCCTTCTACTAAAATAGTTATTATTGCTGCTAACCCTTCAGAGTTAGAAAATAACGGACTATAGATGCAACCTTCACCTGACATCCACCTGAAGAGGAACTGTTAACTAGACTTCAATGACGTATCACATACTAACTTTTTCCAGCTCATTGAATGTTTAGGGTCTTTGCTGCTCACTTTAGAAGCAGTGATTCAGTATCTTGCTTCCAACTTTTACTTCAGTATCTGAACTCAAATGTATTGCTCAAGCCTCCCACAATACCAGGATTATTAATTTCCTCAAACCTGCCTACTTCATGCATCATTGTAGTTTTTAAGGGCTTTCCAAATATTTACAGAATCATTTTAACTGGGTGAGTAAAAGGGTTATAATTTTATCTATTCTAATGGCAAAGAATAACAAGGTCAAAGCATTTAAGAAATAATGCGTCAATAAGAGATACAGAGGATCTCACTCTGCAGAACACAGATTATAATGAACATCACACTCCAGTTTGGAAGCACAGCTCCCACTGAGCTGGAAGTATCAAGTGGTTCTGCAAAACTGTGCCTATTACCAGACTTCCAAAAGAGAAGAACACACACTACTTCTGAAGTCTGATTTGCATAGTGTCACATAGGAACTTGATTGCAGAGGCAGGGACAGTGTCCAATTCTCCAGAGCGATATTCAATTGCCTTAACTTCAATTGTCTTTTCTTGTCCTTCTAGGGCTGGATGAATAATAGTATTTGATGACAGAAATGGGGCGGTGGGGAGGGGGTGTGG